>QRFJ01007198.1:0-125956 GCA_006176705.1 Cocos nucifera
TTAAAATCCAATTTGAGTTGCCATTTGAGCCCAAACTCCTTAATTACCTATAAATATAGACTAGAGATACAAATTTTAATAAAATAATACTCAATTACTTATAATATTACATGTCTCTTAGTGAACTTAATTTTAAGTGTTTATCCACACCCAATCCCAAACTTAAACCATTTGCTCTCTCGAGTTAAAGTAGATAAATTAGCCAATATATACCAACTCGATTTTTAAATATAAAGTCTAGTTAGAATTCCTAAAAAAGTTGTTATCCGACCAGTATAGCTTAAAGATGGTTCTTTATCATCGGATTATTTAATTTGACCCACCTTCTAGTGAATGAGTATTTAGCCATAAAAACTTTTAGAGATCTTCTTTTTTATCAAACTTTCTACTTTGATCTTTAATCCTCTAATAATTTAGTTCCTCTTATTATCCACCTCTTTTTTTTAATTGATTTCTGCATCCTACCTGATGTGGAACCAACAACGTCTTAATCAAGGGCGGAAGGGCACCAGTTATCAAGTAAGATAATACTAAATCTTTTTTTTTTAATTATATTCCCACTTTTCTTGATGTGAGAGATCATGTCTGCTTATATGGCAACAAGATCTGGTTACTCGCATGAAAAAATCAATAATATCACTCTTTTTTTAGTAGATTCTAACCGGAAAATTTTTGCATTAATGACCTTTTCATCCAACTCCCATGAAGCAGATTCTTTATTGAGATTAGGTTAAGAAGAAAGTCTATGGAATCACTTAAAAATTTTGGTCTGATCTAATCCACCCTTACCATTCATTGGGGTTTTCTTAATAATTTACTCCTCACTATCTCTAAATATATCTAAACCTATTAAAATATAATTGCATCCAACTCTACCTGACTCGTCCCATAAATATATACTTAAATTCAAAACAATAAGTTGATACCATAAAGCTAATTATTTTCAAATCATACTTGGAGGACTCTATTCAAATTAAATTAGTTATTATTCTATCTTAGTTTGTATTCTCTCCAATGGAAGAAGAGAATACATAAATCATTAACACACCTAATAATATATAAGAAAAGATACCACCTGAGTTTGATGTATGCATCATTGCTGAGAGAAGCCTCTCATTGCTTGGGCGTGGTTGTGTTCTAGACTCTAGCTGGCATAAACATTGGCTCCTCCCCAACTTTGGTTAATATCATTCACCCATCCACTTTCTACTGTGGAGATCCAACTTCGGGTAATTATCTTTTCTTAGAGATTCCTACAAAATTGAAAAGAGAAAAAAAAATTGTGCATATGCTGGGTTGCCTCCCAGGCACTTAAGTTTAACATTTTTTCAGTCGGACTAACCAGGCTTTCTCATCTATCCAGGATTCAATATACCAATACTAAAAAAAAATTCTCATGGTCTCTTCCACCTCCCAAATTTCAAAAAATAACTTGTGCAACCCCCATAATATTCATACAATTTTATGTATTTCTTTATTATCTAATTTTTAGGAAGATGGTTTGCAGTTCTCTCGACAATCCTTTGTTTATCAACGATTTCTTTCTATTTGTTTTTATAAACATGCTTCTACAATGGTTGGCTTTCACAAGATTAATAAGTTATATCTGATGTATTGAAATTGATGAGGAAGCATGTTCATATGGTCTATACATATGTACTTAGGGTGTGTGATCTGAGGGTGGTTTTCAGTTCTAGGACCAATGGTGACTCAAAGAGGAAGTTACTGGAGTAGTTATTATAGGTATAGGCTCATATTTCTAAAGAGACCCATGGAGGAGTGGTGACTAAAACTCTGGCTGGCTCTAGTAATGTGTTCACATCTCTTAATATATCCATCTAGGTCAAAATCATTCCACTACAAAAGATCCCAACGTTGTATGCATTATGTCCCTGAGAAAATACTTTTAAGTGATAGTTCCTCTATTATCTCTGTCTACCACTTCTACTTTCAAAACATGTAGTAGTTGTGATCCTGGGGAGCCTGAAATACATATAACCTCAGCTTTCTATTTCCAAATGAAGACATCCATGACTCCATCACATATACTATGTGAGTGACATGCTATTGGACTTGTAGCTAGGTAAGGGTCATCTAATAAATTATGGAATCTTAATGGATCACCAGAATGCTCCATCCTATAAATCAAAGAGTCACTAAATAGTAAAAAATTCCTTTCGTATCGCTGGACTAAAATCTATCGATTTATTCCAACTATGGCGCTCTTAATGGATCTATTCAGCTAAACTTAACCAAAGATTACTGAAGTGGGGCATTCCCTTAAATCACCAATATCTAAAGAGATCATATACTAAACTAGGAAGAATATTTACCACCTGGCCCTAATAGATCTAACAAAGCTTTCTCAATGTGTAGGTTCCCTATGACACAGAGATGAGTCCAGTGGGGCACCTGCCATCCTTAATTTAAGGAGGCCGTAGCAATGTATGGACCAGACTGAACTGGCCTATCAGTAAGACAAACTTTTTTTCTGGGATGATTTTAGATCTTCTTTGTTTTGTGTGCACAAATCTTATCAATGAACTTAGCATAGGCTGGAACTGGTTTTATGTGCCATGCTAGAAGGAAGATAATTTGAATTTGTTTAAATAGCGTTCTAGCATTTCATCTAAACCATACTTCTTGTTATAGAAGCTAGGGATTCTCCTATGCACCAAAATATTGAACCCGCTCTGGGTAAATATGACCTTGGTGTTGCTTAGATTACTGGTTCATCCCTTGCCCTACCGTTCCTTTCTTTTGTGTGTGGTTCAGATTCAGTCAACTTTATTCATTAGGTTTTAGTCTTTTCAAGTTCAGCATGTGTTTATTGACGCTACCATTCCTGAGGTCATAATTAGATTTGGCTTGTTCGGAAAAAGTTTCATATGTGTTAAAATTCTCAACCCTGATGCTGACCTCTAAGATTTACATCTTTAGGTTGTACGGCATAGTTTCCCATCTCTTCCTCTTATTGAATGCAGTGCTAGTTTGTACCGTTTTGGGGGTCCTCTAGCTTGCAATGGGATGCATGTCGAGAATGAAGAGTCTGGAAGTGGATTTCTATCCCTTGCTAAAGCTTGTAGAACCCCCTTCTCCTCAAATTAGAACTATAGTTGCTAGGAGAAGATTGAGGGGGCATTCTGAAATACTGAGGCTATGATGTTATTCTTAAACTTACATTCCCTGTGTGATTAGGATCCCGCTGAAAGTTGGGGTTGACCATAGGTGTTTCCAAAGAGACCACCTCTTGGCTGATTCTTCTAGCAAGATTATACGTATTGGAATATGGGTCATTCTAATGTAAGAATAGTATGAGTTGAGCTTGCGGTGGGCATGCTCCTGTACAAAATGCTTAGAATAACTGATGTGATTGCTAGGCAATCACCAATTAGTATTGAGTTAGAACTCGACATAGATTCGTATACAAACATCTTGTGACTATGCACGCCCATGGACAGAAAAAGTGGTGTATTCTGACTTTGCTAGTAATTCAATCAAGCTTCTGGGATAGGTACATCCACCTTGTGTGTGTGAGTGTCCATACAGATTTACCTCCATTACATTCCGCCTCTCTTGAAGTCCTTAACTTGTGAGTGAGCTTCTCTAGACGTACCCGCAGACATAAAATAATATAATAAAATATTTCACTCAGGGTCATTGAATATACTGACCAAGCTTGCCATTGCTCGCTTTATAAGCATGAATGTCCCACCCACAGTTAAGAATCAATAATTTATCTATGTTTGCTGCTGAATATGCTCATCTGTAAAAGCACTGGAACCAATTTGCCCATTTGGATATGGCAAGATGTGGAACACTGCGGATGAGGTCTTTATAGCTTTGTCACGTAAGTTTCGTGGAACATCTCTGCCTTCTCCAATTGGGTTTAAAACTAGTTATGGCTTTTCTAATTTGGTTGTTTCCCAATTTTGGAATAAATTTCTTGTAGAAATTTTCTTTGTTGAATTGGTCCCAGGTTGAAATGAGTCATCAGAATCTATAATCCAGTCGACCAGTATTTAGCCTTTGTCTTTAAGCGAAAAGAAAAATCAATTTCATACCTAAAGGCTTTCATTCAGAGAGATTTTGAATTTTGACGGTAGAATATTTTCTCAAAAAAATCATCAGATGTTTGTAGGTGTCTCTGCATTACAAGTCCATAGAAGATGTTAATATTTGGAATGATGCTGGTATCGTAAATACTCGTATTGAGTTGCTTCCTCATAGGAGGTAAGCTGGATTACACGTGGGGCGGCAATTGCAAAGTAAGCGGTATATGATGAAAGACTGCCTTGGAAGACTCCCCAATGGGCATGGTGGATCAGTCTATGGATTGCGGTTCCATGATTCTTGCTTGAATAGCTCAGATAGTTTTCCATTCTATTTCAGCAATCTAAAGGATGGATTTTAGGTTGTAATAATCTGGCTGGATGACCCAAGGCATACACCCTTAAATTATTATAATTCGCGAACAAACCTTGAAGTTTTTTTTTATACATATAATAAGAAGAGAAGAGGGAAACGAAGAGTTCTAAAGAAGAGAATCCTAAAGGAATCCTAAAGCTAAGAATCAATAAGAAGTAAATGTTATAGTTAGATTTTAATGACAATCAAGTTAGAAGCACCTATAATGGATCTCCCTCTATCCTAAGGTTGACTCCTAGTTCTAGACAGCCTCCTACTGTTCTAAGTTAGCCTTTCAAGCCCTTCAAGTTGGAGCTTAACCAACCAACTGATCACGGTAATGTGTTTCAAGATCGGTGAGAGTTCTCGCTCATTGTTTTCTTTAGACATTTAAATTTAATTGGCCAGTATCAAGCAAATAAACACCAATTATAAACCATCTCTATTCTTACGAGCCCCAGTCATCCCCAAAAACACTTCGCCCTTAGGACACCAGCTAGTTGACCAAGTACATTTAGCTCGATCACAACCTCTCAGGTCACTTATCCTATTGAGCTCAAAATCCCTAGGGTCCTCCAATCGATCTAATTTGCTTTGTATATTTATAAAGCCAACTCTTAGTGTCAATGCAAAATATGGAAGATAGTGATTTATGGGCTAAGGAGGGTGTGATAACAAAATCCTCATCTTATTTCTTATTTAATTGGGTTTAAGATAGCTTTCGTAAATGTATTTTATCGAATAGATGTAAGTAGTTAAAATTTAGAAATACTGAAATGTGCCGCTAAATACAAGTTAAATAAATCTTTAAGATTTCACATTAATTCTTTGATCCTTATACGTTAAGTGTTATGTAGTCGTTTGTTTTTTTTTTTATGTTATGTTATCTAGAGCAGAAGGGGAATTTAACGAGAAAGGCTTTTAATTTAAGTTAATTAGATTTGAACAAGATTTAGAGAATCTAACTAAATAAGAAAGTTAAATGTATGCTAAGATTAAAAGGGCAACTATATAACTACAAATAAAGCAGAAATCAAATTCTTACTTTTAAGGTAATTATTTTAAAACTTATGAAAAGCCAGCAAATTACTAATTTAATATTAAGCGAGTAAATTATTCTCATGAATTTAAAAGCAGAAAATTTTTATGCATGTGCAAAAATAAGGTAATTCTAAATCTGAGAAAGCAGTAAATACTATATCATGAAAAATAATAATGGCAAGAAAATTTTAAAGAAAATTAAATAGACAAGTATAAACTAAGCATTTGAATAGTAAAGCAGTCAAATTTTTTAATTATTTTTTAATTTTTTTAGAAGAGAGTGATATAAAAAGAAATTAAATTATTCTAGAAAATAAAATGCAAGTCTAATAAATAGACAGAAATTCAAAGGTCAAAAAAGTTTAATTTACTCAGTAAAGATAGTAAAGCATCTAAAGCAAAATATAAATAACTAGTAGAGCGAATATAATAATTTGTATATCCATCTTCTTAAATATATTTTAGTAGATTTTTTTTTTCAAAAATACATATACGTCAAGATCTTCGGACAAAAATGGTGGCTTAATGCCAAAATCCTCCTGATGCGTAGTCGTTGAGGTAGCTCACAAAAAAAATCCTAGCTTCACTACATATTGTCCAGATAGGCATGATCGGAGATTCAAGTATCCGCAGGGATGCTTAGTGAAGGAAAAACTCCTGATTTCTCGAGCAGGTTCCGTTCAGATCTGATCAGATCAAGAGATATATTTTCAAAAATTTTTATTTTGATTCAATCAGATCTTGATATTTTTAGATCTGATTCTATTAGTTATTAATAAATAAAATAAAGATCCATAAATTAAATACCAATTTAATTTACCTTAATTTGGTAATCCTATTACCCTGTTAGATGTCACTGATTGCAGCGAAGGTTCTGGATCTAGCCACGCAAGCGCCTGGCCTCTACCGGTATCCACTCAGGTTGGATCTGAGATCCTCTTTCTTCTCTATTCACACTCCAAAAATCAGAATCTGGATCGATCTGGGAGATCTTCAAAAACTCTTTTGAAAGATCTGCAGTCGTCCTTTTGCAGCAGCGCACAGATCCTTCTTGCTTTTGATCGCCTTCCTTGATCTGAATCGCACCAACCAAAGTCACAAACACCTTTTGGAGGTGGAGAGCAAGGGAGAAGAAGCTATTTTGCTATGGAGGAGGGGAGAGGCAGCCTTGGGGACTGGGTTTCTCAATTGAATTGCATTAGCACTAGAATCTGAGTTGGGCGCAGGGTCTTATTTATAGACTAAGCGTGATCAACTCCCTCTTCCTCCCAACCAATTATCAAACCCTTTGTGAAATCAGATCTAAATCTGATTGGTGGGAATAAGGACACCCTGGATTCCTCCTTAGAGGGTGCCTAAGACCAGTCAAAGTTGGTTCTTAGAAGAACTCTAATTGGAATCCAAAAGGAGATGGAGTCCTTGTCCATAAGGACTCCTAGGCGCCTCCTACTTGGGCTCACGCCACCCTTGGCGTGTGCCCTTCTCCTTGCCAGGTTCTGGTAGGGGACAGGCCCCCACCAGCTCTCAATAGGTGCGATACATTGTGGTCAAATATCAAAAGTCGTCAATGGTCAACGTTTGACCAGTCAAAGGTAGACTTTTGACCAAAGTCAAAGAACAAGAAATGGCAGCGTGACCAAAAATGGCAAGGTAATGACTCTAAAAAAAGACAAACTATTCTGACTTGGACAACCTCCAGTCAGACCAATGAAGGCCTCTGATTGACACAAACTCTTTTGGCTCAGACAGGACAACTTATTTATGATGATAGCAAAAGAAGAACGTTAGGTTCAATCGAGTGCTAGCACGATTTTCCTTAACCTAATTGAATCTCATTCAGAATCAATTAACTAGGTTAGTTCAATTGAGGATCACCAGATTCAAACCCTTGTTTGTGTGAACCCCAGTTAGGTTCAGTTCTGTATGGTAGAGATATGTCATGATCTCTATCATAGACATCATCGAAACTCCTCGTATTGGATCAGAACTCTTTCTGATTCGTACAGCTAGAATGATCGATCATCTAAATCATTCTAATTGCTCCCAAAATCCACCAGTGACCCTAGCTAGTATATGGTGGCCAACCCATCAGGTCTAAATGCGAACCTCTTGGTGCAGCTACCTGTGTGATTAAGTTTCTTCTATCTTGAGCCTCGATTAGGTATAAGATAATAACAGTCAAACCCTAGTCTCTGTCATATGATATAAATCATTCAATTCGAGTCCAATGTGAAAACCTAAATAGAAACTCTTTCATATATTTCACCTTTGCCATGGCCATGGGCTTCAGGACTTGATTCTCATGATTATCATAGGGCTGCTCCTCTACCACCGAGGTAGATAGATCCCATTTGATGCAATCCAGTTCCTACTAATGAACATGCATATAGCCAACATACACCTCAGGGTCCATATGGCTAGGAGACCGAGTATGGTGTAGTCAAACTATAACACCCTCAGGTGAACTGTCCATGCATCTCAGGTCAAAAACAGACCACACTATACTCAGCATCGAGTCAGTCATTGACGAGAAGGTAGACTTCCTAATGACTACTCGAGGTGGTCACGCTCAGTGCGCCTCTGTTCTCTTAACGAGTACCTGTACTTCGCTCCAGTGTCTCCACACCGTTAGACTCAAGACTCATCTACTAAAGAGAAGCGATCGTACACCAACTTCCGGTAATCAATCATCCTTCTATGTGGTCGAGAGCTGTTTATGAGATTATATATGATTATTCATGTCTGTGATTTCAACTCTTAAAATATGAATTATCATTACCATTAACTACAAGGATTATCACAGACACTAAATAATAGCAAGGTAATAGAAAATAACCCATTTCATTAATTATAGTCAAAATTATAATTTTGCCCCTAGAAGTGGTATTACAAGTGTCAGCCAATTCCGGCTTCTAGGGCACATATATATCTAACAATCTTCCCACTTGTCTAAAGGCCAATTGGCTTACCTAATTCTAAGTACCCGCTTCTTCTCAGTGGCTTTTCCGATTTCTGCTGGGCCAACGGCTTTGTATAAGTGGGGTCTACCACCATTATTGCGCGAGTTGACTACTCTTGACCTCAACGTAACCTTTCTCAAGTAATCGCGATGAGATGATATCTGACCGCTATGTGCTTGGACTTCTGGTGAGAACCTCGGCTCCTTAGCAAGAGGCTTGGCTCCATTGTTGTCCGCAGTAAAGAGGAAGGCATCTGATGGCATTACTCCAATTTCTTGCAAAGGGCAAACTTCTTTATACCCAGAATTGTTCTCTTTGCAGCCTCTGATTGCAGCGTATAATAGCTTCTCTTCATGTGGAATCTGCCTATCACAGTTTGCTTGAAACCTTCCAGCTGAACAGCTCCACATTGACACAAAGACTTCTAGATGTCGACTTTCGATTCAATCCTATATCAGAGCCATGAAGTCGCGATAGTCTGTGTATCCTTGAACTTGTGAGTTTTTTCACATTACCAAAGATCAGCTATCATATCCCTTAGTTCTTCCGTCAGTACTTCAAGGATACATTTCAAAGATAGTCCAGTGTTCTTCACCTGGAGTTTTGGACTGACACTGCTTGTGACACTCACAGCTATGGGCTATAATCAGGTCGTTGTACATAGCATGGATACAATGAGGCTCCTATTGCAGAAAGGCATAAGGGATCTGTGCTCATGGCATTCTAGTATTCCTCAGGCCCAAGGTGCTATTATAGGGACTCTTCGTGTGGAATAGAAGTGACATACCATGTTCTGAAGGGGTATTAATCCGCCTTCTAGTGACGTTTTTCCATAACTAAACCTCATTAGTACTTCTCTTACTGTACATCTTCTTGTGAAAGTCCTAGCCTCGAGTGATTTGGTCTTATCCCTATAGACCTTAAATTTTCTAAATAAAAGGATGCCTTCACCTAGGTCTTTTCATGGAGAATTCCTTGGACAACCACTATCTTGACTGTATGTCAAGCATCGGGAATATCATTCCATAAGGTTAGGGATGTCATTCCACGTACAAAATACGAGGAAAGACAAGCAGCGCGTCACCACGACCCTCTTGAACACATGGTTTCTCTCTCCATTTTTGATGGACACACCCAAACTTTTGGATCATCATCATTGAGATACGAGTGTTCTCAGTCTCCGAGTATGCTGCTTAAGTCATATTGGTACTTTGCAGTCTGCAAATTATCGCTTGTGATCAAGGTTCAGTGGATGTGTGATGTACATGACTTAACTAGCGGCTGTTCCATTAGATATCTTCCTCAAGATTATATCCATTTTAGGAATGCTGTTTCTCGATTCCATTTGCCAATATTTCATAAATCGACCATTAGGCTTGCAATTAGCAAGTTTTATATGTGGTATTGGAATTTTCAGCATAGCCTACTCGGGAAAAGCGTATTCCTTGATAGTCAATCTTGCTCACGTTGAACATAACCTTTTGCCACCAGTCTGCTTTGAATGTTCCCACATTCCATCTGCCACCATATCTTTGTCTTCTTGAAGATTCAATTTACACCCAATAGGTACCTTATACCTTTCTGGTGGATCTACCAAGGTCCACGTTGGTGTTGAGTGCATCCGACGTCGAATCTCTGACTTCATTGGTCCTTCCCAAGCCATTTCTCCAGAGTCTGATATCTGATACGCCTCGTTGTAGGTTTGGGAATCATCTTCCATCATTGAAGCACCATTAACCCTACGAGGAGACATGTTCCTCTACATCCTCTTGAAATAATACCTTATAACTATTCTTTCAGGGGGATGGGAAAACTCTTTCCGATCTACGGAAGGTGGAGGGAGTAGGTTCTTAGATGGTCCAACAATACGTGATTAGCGTTCCCTTGGTCCGTGCTCTGTCCTTCGTGAGACTTCTCATCCAGGTTTTAATCAGTCTTTCCAAGTGCCATATGCTGAACGTAATGTTTGTTAAGACAATATGCATCGACTCACACATGTCTCTTTGCTGAAGCGTCTTTGACCTCGTTCATGATGCAAATAGTTCATGCCATGAATGCTCTTGTAAGATACTTCCTATGCATATCGAAGCGTTGAAGATCTAGGTTCTAGATGTCCGCGACAGATTCGTTTCCTTTCTGAAACTATAGTCCGTATTGCCATCTCAGATCACTAATTCCCTACTTCATACGGTATCCGTACGTCCGAGTTTAACTGTTTTCCAGTCCCCTCACATTGATCAACATTAGGTTATTGCCTACCTGTGTAATCTCATAGTCGCGTTACTGACTTGTAGTTTTCTTGGCTCAACCTGAATGAGTTCACATTGGTCCTAGCTCTTTCACTTGTGAGACTTTCTCATCAAGCTTAATCTGCTTTCAATGCCACTATCTTGAAAACTGTTTTTCAAAAATATGGCATGTGATCTAATCATTGTGGTCTTCTGGAAGTAAAATGTATCCTAATGACTCTTAGGATATCCTATAATCGAGCTTGAGACCTAAATTCAACTGTCCGCTGTTTCTTTTGACATAAGTCCGCACAACCAAATTCTAGATACTCAGACTTGGTTCTTACCGTGCCATATCTCATACGGTGTGGTAGGAACGGTTTTAGAGGAACCTATTCAGTAATATATTAAGTTAATGAAGCCCCAAAGGAAATCAGTGAGTCTGTGAAGCTCATCATGGATCGAACCATATCCAATAGAGTCCGATTTCTCCATTCTGAAACCCCATTGAGTTGAGATGTTCCTTGGTGGAGTCCATTGAGAGACTATGCCATTTTCCTTTAAGATAGTCTAGGAATTCCCGGCTAAGGTATTCACCTCCTCGATCTGATCGAAGAACTAATGGATTTTCTGTTTATTTTTCTACTTCATGTCTGAATTCTTTTGAACTTTTCAAAGGCTTCAGACTTGTGTCTTCATAAGATACACATACCATACCTAGACAGATCATCAGTAAAGGTAATGAAGTAGACAAAATTGCCTCTAGCCGGCACATCAAATGGGCCGCACACATCTGTATGTACTAGGGCAAGGAGATCTGTGGCCCTCTCCCACTGATCCAATAAAAGGGAGTTTAGTCATTTTGCCTCTGAAGACAAGATTCACAAGTTGGATATGACTCAAAAGTCAATGGACTCAATAGCCCATTTTTCTCCAATTTGTTAATCCTATCTTCTGCTATATGATCTAATTCTAGGTGCATAGATATCTGTCGTTGGACTATCCCTAGTCGTTTGGCATTCACGTTTTGCTCGATAGTTAAAACAGACATCAATATGCAACTGATAAAGATCATTAATAAGGAAACCATTTGCAATTTTATTTCTTTCATTAAAAAATGTTACAATGGTCCTTAAAGAAGGTGATCACATAACCTTCTTGTGCTAAGCATGAATAGAAATCAAATTCTTGCTAGCTGCAGCACATAATAACAGTCTTTTAAAACTAAGTCTAAACCAGATGGTAATCGCACGAAGGATATGTTCGACGGGTACTGCAGCAACTCTTGCTCCATTACCGACGTTGGTAGGATCATGTCTCCATCCCTCAGCCTCCTGCTATCTCAAGACCCTCATAGAAGTGCACAGATGAGCAACTAGACACAGAGTACAGCACCCAACTGGATGAGAAAGAAATCGTAAGGTTAACTCATAACGAGCATACCTCCAAAAGGACCCTTCCTTCTTGTTCTCAGTGTGGGGCACGGTAAGTAGGGCAGTTCTGCTCTCAATGGCCGTCGTTATTGCAATGGAAACACCTTTCCTTTGCCATTGGCCTTCTTTCTTCGATTCTGCCTTGCTTCTTCTTTGATCCTTCATTCTTTTTTTCACAGACTTTCTTTTTCTTTCCATAAGACTTTCTTTTGGAAGAAGTCCGTTCCATAGCAAGAACTGAGCCTTTAGAAACCTTTCATAGAAAGCTCAGTGGTAACCAGCATATTATCAACTCGGCCAAGGAATTTTGAAGTTTATGCATGTGTAATTCATGATGAATTCCCATATGCATCAGTCAAGGATTGCAGAATAATATCATCATTCTACAGATCCAAGTCCAACTTCACACCGAGCTTCTCAAGCTCTTCATGTCCTTGATCATTGTCAGACAGTGATCTTGGACTAACTGCCCATCACGTATCTTAGCCTTAAAAAGTCATTTGTGACTTGTATATTTGGCTGCGCGACTCTGTTCACCCAAACATCTCCTGTAGTGAGCCAACATTTGGCGAGCAGTCCTGATTATTTCATGTCGGCGCTGAGCTCATCAGACATCGAGCCCAAACATGTAGTATCTGCCTTATTGTCTTCGTCAATCCATTTTTTCAGAGACGTTCTCTGTTCAACAAATGGATGGGCTGGTAATGTGGGAGGGTCCTGGTCCAAAACATGTGTTAACTTCTCTGAACCCAAAATAATTTTGTAGTTCTTGAGCCAATCTTTTATAATTGTCTCAATCAGTCTATGTGTGTCCAGGATACGTGCCAATGGATTTGACGCAGACATATTCCTGTAGAGAGTCAAAGATTCTAGTTAGATATTGTAATTTTGACTTGACCAATTTGTTTAGGGATTTTATTTTTAAACAAATTAGCTTCCACTATTTTCTCGGACCCTACACTTCCTCTATAGAGATGCAAAAATCTCCATGATTAATTATTTCTAGTGGGTGGTGCGGTCTCACCAACTGACTCATCACCTCACCTAACAGTTATTGGTGATGGGTTAGCCAATGAGTGAACAACTCTTGTTCAATGATTCTCTAATCATGGTGCACCCAAACTTGGTCTCTAATTCATGAATCTCACCGTATCCGGAATATTGATCCACTCCTTAGTTAAGTCAGACCCACCATTTGCATAGACTGGGTTCCTAATTGGGTCTCTCACCGTATCCGGAATATTAAGCCCAACTCATCCTCCAGCCCATAGCATCCAATGCCTAATAGACATGGTTGCGTCTTCCCGGTGCAACTGAGCCACTGTATCCAGTTGAGAACAATCAACCCCGGGAAGGGCCCGCACGTCTACAATGGTGGAAGACCTCGAACTTAATCTTTTCTTAGGGAGAATTGATTCAGGTCTCATTAAACTAGACTTGGCTTAGTCATAACAATTATGACTAACCTAGTGGCATGGGTTAGCTCGGATTATTGACCACCTCAAATTAGAATTGTGTCAACAGATATGGCCAGGTAAGTGAGATCGGTGGAAGGAATACGCCGTTAACTCGCACAAGAATGCATTCAGGTCGAGTAGCTTCCAATTAAAAACCAGTCGGTCGTCTATGCCAAACTTACCTTAGACACCAAATTGTTTAGTCAGAACCAATTGGGTTAGCCTACAATCCAGACTCTAACCTCTGAGCCTAATTAGGTCTTGCTTGATCGTGACTCGATCTTGACCCAGACTTAATCCTATTAGGCTGGTCAATTTAAGCATTGTTGATTCCATCTAACCAACTCTTGATTCGGTTTGATCAACTGCTTAGACCTAATTGAGCTACCCAAGCCTGAACCCAGCATTATGAATATGTCTTAGATCTAAAATTCTCAATTTTAGACCTAATTGATATTCCATAAACTTAATTCTTAATTAAGTTGGGTTCATAAACAAAATATACATAATAAATCCTAGGGTTTCAGGATCTAGGATTTTGCAGAAAGTAAGTTTTGGGTTTCTGATTAAGGACGAACACGCAGCACCCCTACACGTCATAAGAACACCCCATCGAATGGGAAGAGAGGGCCTTTAAACCCTTCTTCATTCTTATGACCGGACGGCCAAGAGGAACGCCTTAATCAGGAACATTCAATACTACAAAATAATATCAGATCTATATCATATATCTCATATATAAAGTAGATCTAATCATGGCATATTTTGCATACATCTCATGTATCAAATCATGCATATTTTCAGATCTAAATTATCACATAATAATCTAAAAAATTAGATTTAAATTGATCTAATCAAAATAAATTCTAATCTAGACAATTATGTAGAACTATTCTACAACTAGTCTAGTCATGCATCTATCAATAATCTCATATGATATTTAAAATTAAATAATTTTTATTTGCTATTTATCAGATGTTATTATAACACTTATAATATTAAAAAATAGTAAATAAGAAGATCAAAAATATGATTTAATCAGATTAAATCAAAGACATGCAAAACTATTCTATAGAACTATTCTATTCTAGAACTAGTCATGCATATCTTCATGTTCTTAGATCCAAATCATTTAATTTTAATTTTTTTGATTTCAGATCTGATTACATCTCATGTGATATCTGAAATTACTTTATTTTCTAATTAAAATAAAATTAAAATCAGATCTAAATAATTTAGAACCATGGCTCTGATACCAGTTGAAGGGAAATCCTGATTTCCCGATCCAGGTTCGTTCAGATCTGATCAGATCAAGAGATATATTTCAAAAATTTTTATTTTAATTCCAATCAGATCTTGATATGTTTTAGATCTGATTCTTATTATTTTAATAAATAAAATAAAATAAGATAAATTAAATCAAATTTAATTTACTTGATTTGGTAATCCTATTACCCTGTAGATGATCCTGATTGCAGCGGAAGTTCTGGATCTAGCCACGCAAGCGCCTGGCCTCTACCGTATCCACTCAGGTTGGATCTAGAGATCCTCTTCTTCTCTATCACACCTCCAAAAATCAGATCTGGATCGGATCTGGAGGATCTTCAAAACTCTTTTGAAGATCTGCAGTCGTCCTTTTGCAGCAGCGCAGCCTTCTTGCTTTTGATCGCCTTTCCTATCTGAATCGCACCAACCAAAGTCCAAAAACACCTTTTGGACGTGGAGAGCAAGGGGGAGAGAAGCTATGCGATGAGGAGGAGGGAGAGCAGCCTTGGGCATGGATTTCTCAATTGAATTGCATTAGCATAGAATCTGAGTTGTGGCGCGGGTCTTATTTATAGACTAAGCGTGAATGTCCAATGATCCAACTCCTCTTCCTCCCAACCAATCACAACCCTTTGTGAAATCAGATCTAAATCTGATTGGTGGGAATAGAGACCCCTGGATTCCTCCTTAGAGGGTGCCTAAGACCAGTCAAAGTTGGTTCTTAGAAGAACTCTAATTGGAATCCAAAAAGGAGATGGAGTCCTTGTCCAACAAGGACTCCTAGGCGCCTCCTACTTGGGCTCACGCCACCCTTGGCGTGCGCCCTTCTCCTTGCCAGGTTCTGGCAGGGGGACAGGCCCCCACCAGCTCTCCAATAGGTGCATGACATGTGGTCAAAAGTCAAAGGGTCAATGGTCAACGTTTGACCAGTCAAAGGTAGACTTTTGACCAAAGTCAAAGAACAAGAAATGGCAGGTGACCAAAAATGGCAGGTAATGTCTTACAAATAAGACAACCTATTCTGACTTGGACAACCTCCAGTCAGACCATATGAAGGCCTCTGATTGAGCACAAACTCCTTTGGCTCAGACAGGACAACTTATTTATGATAGTAAAAGAAGAACGTTAGGTTCAATCGAGTGCTAGCACGATTTCCTTGAACCTAATTGAATCTCATTCAGATCAATTGAACTAGATCAGTTCAATTGATGATCACCAGATTCAAACCCTTGTTTGTGTGACCCAGTTAGGTTCAGTTCTGTATGGTAATGGGATATGTCATGATCTCTATCATAGACATCATCGAAACTCCTTTCGATGGATCAGAACTCTTCTGATTCGAACAGCTAGAATGATCGATCATCTAAATCATTCTAATTGCTCCCAAAATCCACCAGTGACACCTAGCAGTATATGGTGGCAACCCATCAGAGCTGAATGCGAACCTCTTGGTGCAGCTACCTGTGTGATTAAGTTCTTCTATCTTGAGCCCCGATCAGATTAGGGTTAAGGTAAACTCGTCAAACCCTAGTCTCTGTCATATGATGTAATCATTCGATTCGAGTCCAATGTGAAAACCTAAATAGAAACTCTTTCTATTATTTCACTCTGCCATGGCCATGGGCTTCAGGACTTGATTCTCATGATTCATCATAGGGCTGCTCCTCTACCACCGAGGTAGATAGATTCCCATCTTGATGCAATCCAGTTCCTACAATGAACATGCTAATAGCCAACATACACCTCAGGGTTCCATATGGCTAGGAGACCGAGTAATGGTGTAGTCAAACTATAACACCCTCAAGGTGAACTGTCGATGCATCTCAGGTCAAAGAACCAGACACACTACTGCAGCATCGAGTCAGTCATTGACGAGAAGGTAGACTTCCTAATGACTACTCGAGGTGGTCACGCTCAGTGCCCTCGTTCTCTAACGAGTACCTGTACTCTCGCTCCGGTGTCTCCACACCGTAGACTCAAGACTCATCTACTAAAGAGAAGCGATCGTACACCAACCTTCCGGATCAATCACCATCCTCGTGATGATCCTATGGTCGGGAGCTGTTTATGAGTTAATAATGATTATTCATGTCTTAAATTTTCAACTCTTGAAAATATGAATTATCATTACCATTAACTCAAAGGATATATCACAGACACTAAATATACAAGTGTGATAGAAAATAACCCATTTCATTAATTATAGTCAAAATTATAATTTTGCCCCTAGAAGTGTATTACAAGTGTCAGCCAATTCTGACTTCTAGGGCACATATATCTAACACTTGGTTGATTATTTTGAAAACATAACAAAAAAATGGATTGCAAGAAACTAAGAAAGAAATAAGAAAATTATAATAAAAATATTTTTCATTGATCAAAATAAAATATATAAAAAAATAAAAAATGTGATATAAGATAACTAAACCAAGTTGATCTTCTAGCTGCATCCGATGGTAGATTTATCTCCTTGAATCCTTTCATCTTCCTCCATACAAATAGCGGCATGATGGTTGGAAGGGTTGGTCTAGAAACTCCTAGGAAGAAAGATAAATGGGAGTATGGAAATATGGAAAAGAAGGATAGCGACACTAGAATTAGGACCTCTCTTAAATTTGATGGAAGGCGTGCTAGGGTTAGTACCTCCCCTAGACTTTTGGAGAAGTGAGAAAGAGAGGGACACAATAGCTTGGAGAGAGCTTGGGTGTTGGCTTGATTCATTTTTGGGTGAAGGTGTTTAGGTTTATTTATAAGTGTTGGAAGGGAGAAGGCCTTCATATTTTCTAGATGTGGGATTAAAGGAAGAGAAGAGATAAATGGCTCTTTGGATGTTGACCCTTGGATCTTTGATGAGTTACTTCTGAACCATTAATATTTAAGTTGAGTTCATACTTGGATCCAAGTGAAAGGTTATCTTCTAATCTGGACCCTTGAATCTTAAGAGCTTATAGCTATCTGGTTCACTTGAATTTGAGCCAATTTAAATCTAATTTGAGTTGCATGAGCCCAAACTTTTGATTACCTGTAAAATAGACTAGAGCCCAAACACTAGTGACTTAATTTAAGTGTTTATCACTGCCCCTTTCATCTTCCACATCTCTCTAATTCTCTTTCTCTCTCTCTTCTACACGTCTAAAAGGTTAGGCACAAATCTGAGTTGAAGATCCAAAGTTTTTGGCACAAGATTCAGGATCTACGTGATGGTATTCATGAGATGGACAGGCTACCTTCAAAAATAGTTTTGAAGAATCTACAAATTAGATTTAGATCTGATCTTTGGAGGAGAAATTTATGAGAAGAAGACATTCAGATCCTGTCCGAGTGGATACCGGTAGAGGTCAGGCGCGTGCATGGCTCCTTCTAGAATCTCAGAAACCAACAAGATTATTGTAGGATAATTAGAATACCCAATAAGATAATTAAAATTAAATCAAATTTAATTTTAATTTATGATCTGATATTAAATTATTTTAAATGTCACATCAAATATTATTAGATCTAAAATCAAAAAATTAAAAATTATATGATTTAGATCTATAATGTATGAGATGCATGACTAGACTAGGAATAGAATAGTTCTATGTGTAGTCTAGTATGATCATGTTGTTAATTTGATTAAATATAATTTTAGATCTATTTTATTTTTATTTTTTTGATGTTATAATTATTGTAACAAGATCTAAAAAATAGAAAATAAAATTTTTAATTTTTAGTTTATTTATATGAGATATGAAAGATGCATGCTTAGACTAGTTATAGAATAGTTCTATAAAATATCTAGAATAGTTTTATTTTTGATGTGATCAAATTTAAAATTTTATTCTTTAGATTTAATATGTGATATTTTAGATCTAAAAGCATGCATGGTTTATTGAGTTATGATACATGAGATGTATGCAAGACATATATAGGTTAGAACTTTTATATATGTAATATATGATTTAGATCTAACTAGTTTTATTTTAGAAAATATATTTCTAATTAAGACATTCTCCTTGTTCATCCGATCATAAGAATAAAATAGGATTTAAAGATCCTCTTCTTCCATTTGATGGGGTGTTCTTATGATGTGTAGAGGTGCTACGCGTTTATCCTTAATAAAAAATTAGAACTTATTTTTTGCAAAATCCTAGATCCTGAAATTCTAAGATTTTTTTACATGTTTTGTTCATAAATCTAAAAATTAATTAAGAATTAAGATTATGAAATTAATTAGATCTAAAAATTATGAATTTTTAGATCTATGACATCTTCATAAAATTAGGTTCGGGCTTGGATAGCTCAATTAAATCTAGCGGTTAATCAAATCAAATCAAGAGTTGGTTAGGTGAAATCAAAGAAAGCTTAAAATTGACCAGCCTAATAGAATTAAGTCTGGATCAAGATCAAATCGCATTGAGATATGACTCGATCAAATCAAGATCTAATTTGGCTCCATGGTTCGAGCCTAGATTGTAGGCTAACCTAATTGATTCTGATTCGATAATTTGGTATCTAAGGTAAGTCTAGAAGATACGATCGATTAGTTTTTAAGTAGGAGCTACTCGATCTGAATGCATTCTTATCGAGTTAATGGCATATCCCTTCCATCGATCTCACTTATCTGACCATTTGTGTCGATCCAATTTTGATTTGAGGTGGCTAACAATTCAAGCCAATCCATGCCACTAGGTAAGTCATAATTGTTATGACTAAATCAAGTCAAGTTTAAAGAGATCTAAATTAAATTTCTCTAAGAAAATATTAAGTCTAAGGTCTTCCACCATTGTAGATGTGCGGGCCCTTTTCGAGGTTGATTGTTCTCGACTGGATACAGTGATTCAGTTGCACCAGAAAGATGCAATAATGTCTATTAGGCATTGAATGCTATGAGTTGAAGGATGGGTTGGGCTCAATGTTCTAAATATGATGAGAGATCCAATTAGGAATCCAATTTATGCAAATGGTGGGTCTGACTTAATTAAGGAGTGGAGCAATATTCCAGGCACAATAAGCTTCATGAATTAAAGATCAAGTTTGGGTGCACCATGATAAGAGAATCATTGGACAAGAGTTGTCCACTCATCAGTTGATCCATCATCAATAACTATTAGATGAGGTGGTGAGCCAGTTGGTGGGACCGCACCATCCACTAGAAATCAATAATCGTAGAAATTTTTGCATCTTTGCCAAGAGAGTGTAGGGATCCCAGTAAATAGTAGAAGTCTAATTTATTTAAAAATAAAACTCCTAAATAAATTGGTTAAGTCTAATTATAAAATCTAACTAGAAACTTTGACTCTCTAAAGAAAAATGTCTGTATCCAACCCCCTAGCCCGTATCCTAGACATCTATAGACTGACCGAACCCAACTACAAAGATTGGCTCTAAAACTTCAAAATAGTTTTGAGTTTCAAGAAGTTAACTCATGTATTGGAATAGGATCCTCCAACTTTATCAGCATGTCCATCCGTTGATTAGAGAGCATCCTTTAAAAAATGGATAGATGAAGATAACAAAGCCAGGTAGTATATGTTGGGCTCGATGTCTAATGAGCTCCAGTGCCAACATAAAGATATTAAGACTAGCCGTCATATGTTGGCTCACTTACAAGAGTTGTTTGGTGAACAGAGTCGCGTAGCCAAATATCAAGTCACTAAGAGACTTTTTAAGGCTTAGCTGCGTGATGGGCAATCGATCCAAGATCATTGTCTGATGATGATCAAAAACTTAGAAGAGCTTGAGAAGCTTGGTGTCAAGTTAGATTAGGATCTGTAGATTGATATAATTCTATAATCTTTGACTGATGCTTATGGATAGTTCATCATGAACTACCATATGCATAAATTTCAAAATATCCTAGCTAAATTTATGAATATGCTGGTTACTGCTGAGCTCTCTATGAAAGGTTCAAAGGACTCAATGCTTGCTATGGAGTAGACTTCTTCCAAGAGAAAATCTTTTGAAAAGAAGAAGAAGAAGGTGGAAGGTGGGAAGAAGAAGAATGCAGAGCCAAAGAAGGCTGCTGATAAAAAAAATATTTTCATTATAACATAGATAGCCACTGGAAGCAAAACTGCCCTCTTTACCTGGCTAGCCTGAAGAACAAGAAAAAGACAAGTCCTTTTGGAGGTATGCTCGTTATAGAATCTAACCTTATGATTTTTTTTGCATCTCGTTGGATGCTTGACTTTGGTTTTAGGGCTCACTTGTACACTTCTATGCAGGATCTTGAGGATAGCAGGAGGCTGAGGGATGGTGAGATGATCCTACACATCGGGAATGGAGCAAGAGTAGCTATTGTGGCCATGGAAACCTACCCTCTTCCATTACCATTAGGATTAGATCTAGTTTTTAGAGATTATTTTTATGTGTCTACAGGAAGCAGAAATTTAATTTTTATTTCATATTTAGCATAAGAAGGCTATGTAATTAGTTTTCTTAAGGGCCATTCTAATAGTCTTTATGAAAGAAATAAAATTGCAAGTGGTTTTCTTATAAATGGTCTCTATCAGTTACATATTAATGTTTTTATTTTTGATATCGAGCAAAATGTGAATGCCATAGGATCAAAGCGATCTAGAGATAGTCTAAATAATAGGTATCTTTGGCACCTTAGGCTAGGTCACATAGCTGAAGACAAGATTAACAAATTGAAGAAATTCAAGCTATTGAGTCCGTTGACTTCCGAGTCATATCTGATTGATGAATCATACCTTCATGGCAAAATGACCAAGCTCTTTTTTGTGGGACATGGAGAAAGGGCCACAAACCTATTCGCCCTGGTACACAGATGTGTGCGGCCCATTTGATGTGCTGGCCAGGGGCAATTATGTCTACTTGATTACCTTTACCAATGATCTATCTCGATACAGGTATGTGTATTTGATGCAACATAAGTTTGAAGCTTTTGAAAAGTTTAAGAAATTCAAACTCAAAGTAGAAAAATAAATATGAGAACTCATTAAGATTCTTCGATCAGATCGAGGAGGCGAATACCATAGTCAAAAATTTCTAGACTATCTTAAGGATAATGGCATAGTCTCTCAATAGACTCCACTTGAAATGTCTCAACTTAATGAAATTTTGGAATGAAGAAATTGGATCCTATTAGATATGGTCTGATCTATGATGAGTTTCACGGACCTTCTTGAGTTTCTTTAGGAACATAGTCTTATAACTGCTATATATATTTATTGAATAGGATTCTTTCTAAATCTATTCCTACTATATCATATGAAACATGGCATGATAAGAAATCAAGTCTTAGTCATCTCAGAATTTGGGATTGTCCAGCCCATGTCAAGAGACAACAGATGGATAAATTAGAGTCTAGGTCCTTTAGAGCTTGGTTTATTGGATATTCTAAAGAGTTATTAAGATATTATTTCTATCTCCTAGAAGATCACAATATGATTGTGAGTCGACATGCCATCTTCGTTGAAAATAGTTTATTCTAGATGGTGGCATCGGAAGATAGATTAGACTCTAGGAGAAAGTCTTCGATGAAAAACGAGCTAAGGAACCAATGAAATCCAATTAGATTGAGCCATCCCAAACACTACCTTCTCTACCTTATAGTTCAAATAGAATTTTTCATCCTCCTGAAAGATACTTAGGTACTATCTCAAAAGACGTAGAGAAAATGTTTCTTATAGAAAATGGGCTTCATGATGATGATCCCAAAACCTATGATGAGGCGATATTAGATATTGACTCTAAGAAATGGTTAGAAGCAATAAAGTCAGAGATTGACTCAATGCATTTGAACCAAGTCTGGACCTTGGTAGATCCATCTGATGGCATAGTACCTATTGAGTGTAAATAGATCTTCAAGAGAAAGATAAGTGCTGATGGAAATGTAGAGACATTCAAAGCAAGGCTCGTAGCGAAAGAATATAGTCAGTGCGAAGGTATTAACTATTAGGATATTTTTTTGCCAATAGTCATGCTCAAATCCATCCACATATTGCTTGCTGTCATGGTCTATTTCAATTACGAAATATGATAGATGGATATAAAAATGCCATTCTTAAATGGATATCTTAAGGAAGATATCTATATAGAGCAGTCATTAGGTTTTACATCCAGTGATGATGATCATAAGGTATGCAAGCTGCGAAGGTCCATATATGAACTTCAACAAGCATCTCAAAGCTGGAATTCTCGTTTCAATGATGTAATCAAATTATTTGGCTTCATTAAGAACGAGAAGGAGCCTTGTATTTTCAAAAAGGTTAATAGGAGCACTATTATCTTTCTCGTACTGTACGTGGATGACATCCTTCTGATTGAAAATGATATTTTTATGTTGACTATAATCAAAATATGATTGTCTAAAGAGTTTTCTATGAAAGATCTAGAAGAGGCATCCTTTATTCTGAAAATTAAGGTCTATAGGGATAGATCGAATAGGATGCTGGATCTCTCATAGAAAATTTACATAGAGGAGGTACTGAAGAGGTTTAGCATGAAAAATTCTAAGAGAGATTTAGTACCCTTTAGACATGGCATTCATCTCTCCAATAAGATGTGCCCTAGCACACCTGAGGAGATTGAACGCATGAGCAAGATCCCTTATGCTTCGACAATAGGGAGCCTCATGTATGCCATGCTATGTACACGACTTGATATTGCCCATGCTGTGAGTGTCACGAGCAGGTATCAGTCGAATACAGACAAAGAGCAGTGGACTTCTATGAAATATATCCTTAAGTACTTGAGAAGGACTAAGGATATGTTTGTAGTTTTTGGTAATGGAGAACTCCAGGTTCAGGAGTATACAGACTCAGATTTTATATCCGACATAGATGATCGAAAGTCGACATCTGAAAGTCTATTTATTTATAATGATGGAGCTGTCAGTCGGAAGAATTTCAAGCAGACGGTGATAGCAGACTCCACCATGGAAGTAGAGTACATCGTTGCATCGAGGGTTGCAAAGGAGGCATTTTGGTATAAAAAGTTTGCCGTAGAGCTCAAAATGATGCCATCAAATGTTGTCCCTCTGTACTACAATAACAATGATGCCATAGTCCTAGCTAAGGAGCCAAGGTCTCATCATAAATCGAAGCACATCGAGCGGCGATACCAGCTCATCTACGATTACCTCGAGAAGGGATATGTCAAGGTCAAGAGAGTCAACTCCACAGACAACATGGTAGACCCACTAACAAAGTCATTGAGCCAGCAGAAGATTGAAGCCCACCTTGAGAAGATGGAACTTTGATTTATAGCCAATTGGCTTTAGGTTAAGTGAGAGTTTGTTAGATGTATGTCCTAGAAGCCAGATTGGCTGACACTTGTAATATACTTCTAAGGATAATTTTATAATTTTAACTATAAATTAATAAAAAAATTATTTTCTATCATAGTGTGCATTTAAAGTATCTGTGATACATCCTTTGAGTTAATAGTAATGACAATTCATATTTTCAAGAGTTAAAAATATAAGACATGAATTTTCATAATTAACTCATAAACAGCTTTCGATCGTAGGATCATCACGAAGATGGTAATCGATTTAGAAGATTAGTGTACAATTGCTTTCTTAGGATAGATGTATCTTATATCTATGGTGTAGAGACACCAGAATGAGAGTACAGGTACTTGTTAGAGAATGAGAGTACTGAGTGTGACCATCTTGAGCAGTCATAAGAAAGTCTACCTTCTCATCGATGATTGGCTTGATGCTGTAGTGGTGTGTCTGGTTCTTTGACCTAAGGTGCATTGGTAGTTCACTTTGAGGGACTTATAGTTTGACTACACCATAACTCGATCTCCTATCATTCGAAATCTTGAGGTGTTTATTGGCTATAGCATGTTCATTGTAGGAATTGGATTGCACCAATAAGGGATCTATCTACCCTGGTAGATGAGGAGTAGTCCTATGATAATCTTGAGATTGAGTCCTTAAGCCTATGGCCATGGCAGAGTGAAGATGATAAAAAGAGTTTCTATTAGGATTTCATATCAGACTCGAATCAAATGGTAAATTCATATGACGGATTTTGGGTTTGACGAGTTCACCATAACCCTAATCTTATCGAGGCTTAAGATAAAAGAACCTAATCACATAGGTAGCTACACTAAGAGGTTTGCTTTCAGTTCTGACGGATTGCCATCATATACTCCTAGGTATCACTGGTAGATTTTGGAAGCAATTAGAATGATTTTGAGATCGATCATTCTAATTGTATGAATCAAAAGACTTCTGATCCATCGAAAGATGTTTCGATGATGTCGATGATAGAGATCGCGAAATGTCTCATTACCATACAAAATTGAATCTAACTGGATCATACAAATAAGGGTTTGGATCTAAATGTCATCAATTGAGCTAATCCAGTTTGATTTATTTGGATTAGATCCAATCAGGTTCAAGATAATCGTGCTAGCATACGATTAAGCCTGGCTTTCTTCTTCTGTAATCTTTCTGATTCATCATAATTGAATTAAATTTGATTTAATTTATTTCTATATCTTGAATAGATTTATTTTTATCTAACTAAAACCAGTCTAGATTAGATTAATTATAGAAATTAAATCCATTCCTAGTGCAATTGGACTAGGATCAAAAATTGACCTATTTAAGAGAATTAAGGGTCACCTAGTTAGATGCTTCTAGAAAATTCTCTAACAACTTTTTTGATCTAATTTTTGGATATGTGATAGGGCTCAAGTCATACTTTGGGTGTGCCAAATTTCATGATTTATGGAGATGCCTAGATAAAGTTTTAATAGAGTTTGATTTGGATTAAACTCTTGAGGGAAGAGCCTAGATTTTTCCTTCAACTGGTATTAGAGCCAGGTTAGCAGTTCTTCAAATCTTTTTTAGATCTAATTTAATTTTATTTTTAATTTTTAATTTTAGATCACTATGATCAAATCTGAAAACTCTTAGATTTGGTCGGATCATAGGGATTTTGTAGAAAAATCTACCTCAAATTTGATCAGATACGATCCTGCGATAGAAAATCAAACTTTTTCTTCACCTGGAGCATGAGTGGATCCTATATATTTTGATGGATACTACACCTGAGGAGCTAGCTTTGAATGCTAAAGGTGCGGTTCGAGATACTTACCAGAAGTGGCTCAACGATCGCATCACCATTCAGTGTATTATACTGGCGATAATGAATAATAAGTTTAGCTGTAGGTTTGAGAATGCCTAGCCACAGAAGATGCTTAAAATGTTAAATGACTCCTTTGGTACGCCTAACGATGGTGAAAGGCACAAGACTAATTATGCCACGTTTAACACTCAGATGAGGGATGGGACGTCAGTCATCAATCATGTATTGTACATGATCGAGATGATTGAGCGCTTGAATAAGCTGGCTTCCCCCTGCATGAGCAGCTCGGCAAGGATGTGATCCTTAATTCTTTGCCCAAGTCTTTCCTCTCCTTACTCATTTTAGAATGACAAAGCCTATAGTGAATTAACATGGTTTATTGGGCTTGCTGCAGAACTTTGAGAAGAATCACTGCCCCATAAGGAGTTGGTGAATGTAGTGGAAGGATTTTCTTCTAGTCATCGACCCTTTAAGAAAGGAAAGAAGAATAAGATGAAGAAGAATAAGAAGGTGTAGCTGCATACTAGGATGTCTGCACAAGGTCAGACCAAGAAGCAGAAGCCCAACCAGAGCCAAGCAAAATGCTTCTTTTACAAGAAGCAGGGACACTAGAAGAGGAATTATCCTTAGTACATTGTCTCCCTAGATCCAAATAGGCCAAGAAAGAAGCAAGCAGTTGCTGCATAAGGTAATTATATGATAACACCTTACAACTTCTCGATATATGATACTACTATCTGGGTATTAGATACTGAAAGTTTTTATCATATCTATAATTCAATGCAGGATTTGCAGGTCAGTAGGAGATTTTAATGAAGGTGAAAGGTTTCTAAACATTGGAGATGGAAGAGAAGTTCCAGTTCTAGCTTTAGGAATCATGAACCTTGTAATCAATTCTCATAATGTCATTCTTCATGAATGTCATTATTGTCCAAGTTTTATGTTGAATGTTATGTCTGTAGGTCTTTTGGCCATGTATAGTTATAAATTTTTAATAAAAAAAAATATTTATAATGTCATTTTGAATGATGTTACAATGTTTGTTGTATAATTGAATAATGGAATTTACTTACTATCATAGCCTATTAATGTGGTTCAGAACTCCGATAAAAGCTCTAGAATTAGTAATGTATCCAAAGTCTATCTTTGACACTGTAGGCTAGGTCATATCAATAAGAACAGAATAAACAGGTTGGCTCAAGAAGAAATTCTTGAAGTTGGTGATTGTGAATCACTTTCGATCTATGAGTCTTGTCTTCTTGGTAAGATGACCAAGTTACTTTTTACTGAAAAAGATGGACAAAACAAGGAACTCTTGAGTCTAGTACATTCAAATGTATGTGGACCTATGAGTTCAAATGCTAGAGATGGATATTTCTACTTCATAACCTTCATGGATGACTTATTGAGGTATGGATATGTCTATTTAATGAAGTATAAGTCGGAGTCATTTGAAATGTTCAAACTATTTTGTAATGTGGTAAAAAAATAAACTAGAAAGAGTATTAAAACTCTTCGATCTAACTTGGGGGGGGTGAGTACCTTTTCAATGAGTTTCTGACATATCTTAGAAAGAATGAAATTCTCTCCCAGGAGGGATATGTGCTTGAGTTAGCTTATTACATTCTGAATAGACTTTTGAGTAAGTCTATTTCCAAAATACTATATGAGATATGGATAGGAAGTAAGCCAGTACTCTTGCATCTTAGGGTTTGGGGGTGTCCGACTAATGTCAAACATTTAGTAACAGACAAACTTGGATCTAGATCTGACAAGTGTTATTTTATAGGATATCCAAAAGAGACCAAAAGGTATTACTTTTACCTTGCTGATGAGTAAAGGTGTTTGTTAGTCTTAAGGTAATCTTTTTGAAAAAGAAATCACTTATTGAAGGGACTATTGCCTTTAACGTCGAACTTGAGGAAGTTTGATAGGTAAAAAAATCAACACAAGTAGCTGAACCTGAATCAGATTTGATTAGATCAAATCCAGAGCCCAATGAACCTGCACTCTTAAGGTGGTTTGGTAGAATACCACATCAACTATACAGATACTATGGTTTCTTGATTCAAAATGGTGATCCTATCGAACTCGATGAGAACGACGAGGATCCGATCACCTATATAAATGCAATGTAGAGATCTGACTCTGAGAAATGGCTTAAGGCCATGAAATTTGGAATGGAGTCCATGAAAGTCAAAGATGTATGGACATTGGTTGACCCACCCGAAGGGATAAAATCCATAGGATGTAAGTGGGTCTTCAAGAGGAATAGAGGTGCAGATGGAAAGTTTGAGACCTATAAAGCCCATCTGGTTGCCAAGAGATATCGTCAATGTTATGGTATAGAATATGACAAGACATTTTCTTCTATGGCAATGCTCAAGTCTATTCAGACCATGCTTGCGATAGCTGTCCATCTAGACTATGAAATCTAGCAGATGGATGTGAAAATAATTTTTTTGAATGGAGAACTGGATCGACGAAGATGTGTATATGATACAACCTAAAGAGTTCACATCCATAGATGAGTCTAAGGTGTTCAAGCTTCAATGGTCAATTTATGGACTAAAGCAAGCTGCTCAGAGTTGAAACATACATTTTGATAGGACGATCAAGACGTATGGCTTTGTCAAGAATGGAGAAGAGCTCTGCGTATATAAGTGGGCTAATGATCCAGCGATAGTATTTCTAGTATTGTATGTGGATGACATTCTATTAATTAAAAATGATGTCTTGCACTAAAGAAAATAAAGATCTGGCTACTGTCATAGTTCTACATGAAGGATCTGGGAGAAACTTCCTACATCTTAGGGATGAAGATCTATAGAGATAGATCTAAAAGATTGCTTGGATTATCCCAGTCTACATATATTGACACTATGCTGAAGAGGTTTAGTATGGAGAATTTTAAGAAAGGCTATCTATCAATAGGCCATAGAATTTCTCTCTCAAAGAGAGATTGTTCGACAATACCTCAAGAGAGAGAGCATATGCGTAGAATTTCACATGCTTCGATAGTGGATTCTATCATGTATGCCATGACACGTACGTGATCAGATATGACATACTCACTAGGGATAGTGAGTAGATACGAATCTGATCAAGGAGAGAACCACTGGAAGGTTATTAAAACTATCCCGAAGTATTTGAAAAATACAAAGGATCAGTGGCTTATTTATAGTGAGTCTGACTTAAGACTTATAGGATTTACAGACTCTAGTTTTCAGTCTTATTATGATGACAGCAAGAGTATGTTGGGGTATGTATTTATCCTTAATGATGGAGCATTCTGCTGGAGGAGTTCCAAGCAGCACACCATGGCCGACTTAGTATGCGAAATAGAGTATGTTGTTGCATTAGATGCCGCCAAAGAAGAGGTATGGCTGAGGAAGTTCATCATCGAGCTTGGAGTAGCATCCTCCTTTGATGGTCTAGTTTTGCTTTACTACAGTAGCTCTGGAGCCATTGCTCAGGCAAAGAAATCAAAGGTACACCAATAGATGAAGCATATTCTGCGTTGCTACCATTTTATCCAAAAGATCATGGATTGAGGTGACATCAACCTTCAGAAGATCGATAGGAAGGAGAACTTGGCAGACCCATTTACAAAAGCTATTGCGGTGAAAGAGTTCGATGACTTCAGATCGAAGATGGATATTAGATACTACACTGATTAGCTTTAGTCCAAGTGGGAGATTGTTAGAAATGGTGTCCCAAAGTCAATCATCAGTCTGTTGATGATTATGCTTATTCTTATATTTATATATAAATTATAAATAAATAAAAATTATTTTGATATTTTTTATCATATTCTAATAAACTTCTGTATTATGGTGAAGTCCTTAGGACTATTTAGAATCGACAAAAGAGGATTTATTATTTAGTTCTTAAATCTATTCGCGATCAAATGATACATTATTACCAAGGATGATAATATATATTGAGTGTAGGTCATTGTGTGCCATATGAGTTGGTTGTCCTCTTAACCAAAGAGTATGAAGACACTAGTATGGCATGCAAGTAAGATGTAGGGGTACATCTGCACTGAATGTGACCAACTCCAAAGCTTTTTTGCTATCAAGATTTACTCCGATGGAATATGGGTATAAATGTTCCTCCGACCTAAGATCACTATGGTGACTTTCAAGCAACTCACTGTGCTCTAGTGTCGGACTATCTAAATTTTTAATTCAGTGATGAAAGAATTTTGGTCATAGTCAAGTACTTGAGGAGTTAGTGTATGAGTTAAGATGGAATTGACCACTTCGATCCAGGAGCTGTGTCTAATTATATTTTAATTTAGCAAAATTCTTGGCTAGGATAGTCCTAGTGAGGAGTCATGGGACTAATTACTTTGAAATATGATTTGGATGTATCTTTCAGGATTGATAGTTAAACTCTGAGTCATCCTATAAATAGAGATCAAAGGGATGAATTATACGGTAACCATATTTGCATAGATTTTAAATGTTGTGATTGTGACTATTCGACCTATCCGACCATCGGATACCATTGCTAGATGGTCATTTTCATTAGTACAAAAATTTATTTTGGTGCTATCGGCTTAGGTTCGAACCTATAGAATCACACACACTAGAGGCTCCTACCCGATCTGATGGCTGGTGAAGAGTCCCATCGAACTGTAACTCTATATTCAAGAGTTCCATTGGACTAGAACTCTTTGACCAAGAGTTCTATTAGGCTGGGACTCTGAGTCCAACCTATTTGAGACTCTATGATCATGAGTTCCACTTATTTGGGACACCGGGGTCAAGAGTCCCATTGATTTGAGACTCTTCGATCAAAATTTCATATCGATGGACTCTATTGTCTGGACACCTATCAGATTTGGACTCTATATTCATGAGAAGTTTAATTAGTGATTTGATTGCTAATTAATTCAATTTAATTGAGTAATGATTTTTGGTTCAAGTCTAATTGAATTGGATTTAGTTGGGTTTGATCCAATTAAGTTATGAGATCACCTAATCATCGAGGAGGTTTGATCTTTGATTTGATCAGGGGTTGGGTTTAATTAATTTTTGATTTTATTAGAATTTAATTAAGCCTAATTAAGTATAAATTAGTTAGATTTAATCTGATCTAATTGGGCCTAGCCAAATTTGTTTGGATTAGTTCAATTGGATAAGATTTAAATTTAAGACTAGTTTGACTAGTCTTCCCATCCTACGCCACCTCACTTTTGTGCCCACATTTTCTATGAGAAAAATGTTTCTTGTAAGTTTCTCCATGCAAAGAAAAGGTCCATGCCTAGGTATCTCTCACCCTTATGGATAAGGATTGGTGGTTAATGCTTTAAGTTTGAATGAGATTCAAATTTAAATAAGAAACCAACCCCATTCTTATCCATGCGCCATATTTTTGTGCACCTCCCTTTCTTCATGAGAAAAGTTCTCGTGCTTTCTTTTTCTCCATGCACAAAGAGCTCATCCTCCTGGCTTTCTCATGCCCTAGGTGGATAAGAAGGGGATGGTTACCATTTAAATTCATAATGAGTTTGAATTCAAATGGACAACCACTTCATTCTTATCCTCCTATGCATAGAAGACTCAGTCTTGCACAAAAATAAATGGAGATTGCTTCTGGGTGTGTGCACATCATTCTGAGAGAGAAAAAGTGTGCATGAGCCATTCTCCCTTACATGGAAAAGTCAAAATTTCATGAAAAAAAAAATACAGTGAGAGCTTTGAGCATAGGGTTTTCTGAGAGCATACCCTAGGGTTCTAGCCTAGCACTTGGGATGAGAGTTGCTGAGCTATGATAGGAACGCGATGTTGTTATTAAGATACCATGTTTATCAGTTTAATCCGACTTCTAAAAATAATTAAAAATGCATAAATAGTAGTGAGTCGGGTCAAATCCATAAGGAAGGTAGTATTTTTAGATTTAAAATCTTTAATTTTTTTAAAAGAAAAAGAAAAAAAATTTAAAAATAGATTTTGAAGTTGGAAATTAAAATTGTGAAGTGAAAATTAAATTATGTAGAAAATAAACTTGGTACTAAGATCTACTAGTTAGATCTTAGCATCTACTTGCAGAAAAATAAAAAGTAATAATTAAAATATAGAAATTAAATTATAATAAAAATAAAGAGCATAAAATTAAAGAATATAAAAATAAATATTATATTAATTAAAATTTTATAATTTAAATATATAAAAAGAAGAAATTAAAATAAGCTGATCTCTAATCTTGGATTGACATTGGTAGAAAGATGATGTAGAAGCCCAGCTCTTCTTCTCGGCACCCGTTGCTTTGAAGCAGCCTTTAACCCATAGCCTAACTTTGCCCTATACCAAAGCTTCACCATGATCGGAGATGTTGATTTCTGGAGGCCTGGGTCCTTTTTATAGAGCTAGGAGGACTGGAGAGTTTGCTTCTGGGCAATGTCGGACTAAGGGGCTCTTTAATCATCAAAATATAAAGAAATCTAAATAAAAATTGGATTAAAAGAAGTTCTAGATGAATTCTACTACTTTGGATGAAATTTGGCCATAAATAAAAATCCAACGATCCAAAAATCATCAAAATCAGATGTGTATCAGCCTAAATCAGGTCGGATTAAATTCTGGCCGTCCGATCGCGCATTGATGGAGGAAATCTGGCTGCAAATCATTAATCGAGAGTCTTGATCACCATCGAGAGCATTTTGGACTGTTGGATCTTCATCACTTGGTTTTCTAGCCATCGGATCGCGTCAGATCGTTGATAGAATTTGAATCAAACCCAAAAATAACCACCGCCGTCCGATCTTGACCACAATCAACTGCAGCTGTCCGATCGCACAATTACTATTCCCATAGACCGCGTGGACCAACTGCACCGCACACCACAGTCAGTCAATGCCTCTATTGTCGAGTGAAAAGACTAGATTGTCCTGTGAGCCATGATAAATTTCTGTGGATCCTTTAAGGGTCTAGGTCCGCCACGTGTCGTGCTGCGATTCGTTGGTTTTCGCTGAGCTGACGGTCCATGCCTGGATCGTGGATCGGCTGATGGCTTCAATGGTTGAGTCAGCTTTGATGGCTTGGTTTGGCTTGGCTTGGTGGCTTGGCTTGCGGAGCCGGCTGAGCCATTTTCTATTTTATTTAAATTTTATTTATTTTATTTCTTTAGAAATTCATATCTTCTTCGTTTTAGCTTCGTTTTATGTAAAACTTATTTTATTATGATCAAAAAAATAAGCTCTTTCTATTGATAATAAAATTTTATTTTTTAATTTTATTATTTTATAATTAATTTTTTAATTAATAAAAATATGAATTTCTCAAAAATTATATATAAATTAATCATTAATTCTTAAAAATTAATATAAATTAATTAATAAATTAATACTTTTATTGGATGAATTTATGATGCTTATCACACCCCCAACTTAAGCTTTGCTCGTCCTCGAGTAAAGAAAGAATTTAGTTTTAAATACCTTTTAACTTTAGAGTTTCGAATTTTACCTAAGCAATTTTCAAAATGGCCATTGATATTCAGTAGAGCTTAAATGAGATATATCATTGGGGTATTAATACTTATCAATAGAAAAATTAAGTAAAGAACATTAAATTTTTTTAGAACTTTTTCTAAATTATTCCCACTTTATCTCTGATTTGTCTAAACTTTCATATAGGCAGGTGTATTGCTACTTCCATCCTTCATTTATTAATTTTTATTTTTACATTGCCCACTTTTTGATGCGAATATCATTGCTTACTTAGGCAACGGGACCCGGTTACTCGGTGGAAAAACCAATATTTTTTTTTTTTTTTTAACGTTGTACCACTATTGAGTGTCTTAACTCCTTAAGCTTTCTATTTGATCCATGTAGCGAGTCTTGGGCCAATGACTCCCAAACCAGTTGGCTTTAGGGCACTAGGTATAGAATACCCCTCGGGCTTACTAGCTCGAATCAAATAGGCTACGAGTTAAGACTAGCTTTACAACGAGCTTCTTTGCCCTTCCCACCTTTTGATGCGAAACTCAATGCTTGCTTAGGCAAAGAGGCCCGGTTACTCAGTGAGAAGTACTTGGAAAACTATTTTATTAAAATAAATTTTTATATGAAGAAACGTATAGTTACCCTACACAAGCCTATAAAAAGTAGACTTTTCTTTGATGCTAGTAGAAATAATTAGAAATGCTCCAAGAAAAAAACTTTTTATGTTCTAGACTTAACTCTTTATTGAATTTTCTTAATACTTGATTCCTCAATATCTCACAGATTCTCTGATCTGTGCATCAATTTTCTTTTAAAAATGCTTAGTTTAATTCGATTCTTAAGCATAATCAAGGTATCTAAATACTAAATACTAACTTTTTTGAGGACTTAAAATTTTAAAATTTTTATTTTTCTCTCCCCCAACTTAATCGACATTATCCTCAATGGAGAAGAAAAAATAAAGGATGTAATAAAGAACATGAAAGAATACACCTAACTATAGTATATTTTTGGTCCAGCACATGCCTTTGAAAATTTGAGCTCTCCCTCCAACTTATTCAAATTATCCTAAAAAAAAATAAACTAAAAAGATAAATTAGATAAAAACTAAATATTGGGTTGCCTCCCAACAAGCGCTAAGTTTACCGTCTTCAGCCAGACACAATGCAGCTCACTATCCTGTGTCGAATATTGGATTGACAAATTCCAATGGTTTTGGATTGCCAATCTCAGAAAGTTGATTTATAATCCCATTATTGATATATTCATTATTAATTTTAGGGATATAATTTATGATTCCATTCTCAGACCCATGTTTATTAAGAATTTCTCCTATTTGTTCTTCTAAAATGCTCATGAATGGAGTTTTAGGAGTTAAGTTTGATTCAATGGGTGCTGGAATGGTGACTAAAGGCGGTTTTAATTCTGGAGGTAAATTAATGTGATCTTGCTTAAACAACTCCATTGACATTTCATTACATGCCTTCTTGATTTTTATAAGAAGAACCAGCTTCTAGGGTTGAAGGAATAGGACATTAGGTTTATAAGTCTCGGGTAAATCATCTATTCTCTTTTTCCCTTATTTCTATCTCATTTAAACTGGAACTAGCATCAGTACTAATTCCTGGCTTGGGTTCTTCTATGTGGTTAGTCTCAGTACTAACCAGTTCCTCTAAATTTTTATTTTGGCTAGCATCAGTACTAGCCTCTCTCACCTGGATCTTGGTATGGGTCCATAAGAATCCTATAGCTTTTAAGTTCAGGAATTACTTTGGTATTCTCAAATTGGAGATTCTTAGATGAAGACATTAGATTGATAATTTAATCCAGGTGGTTGGTGGTCATTAGGTGGGTTGTTTGAAATTGGTAGGTTCGGTAGTTGATCTAGTTCTCTCCTCATGTTAGACTCAACTAATTATCCTATTTGAGCTTCTAGTCTGGCGATAGATTGCTGTTGAGTTAGAATTAATTGTTGAAGTTGGTTAAATCTATCATCAGCTAGATTGGTCTGTTGAGGAGGTGGGTATGAAGGCTGATTATAATATGATGGCTGGTTAAACTGACTAGGCTGACCATTATTATAGGCATAATTTTGGTATTGGGATCTATTTTGATAATTTTGGCTCAAGTAAAATTTGGGTCTGAGCCTGAGTCTGTTGGGATGTCCAAGAAAAATTAAAGTTACTCCAATCTGAATTATATGAATTTGAAAATGGATCATTAATCAATTTGGAGTATCCTTGAGTAGCTTGAACTTGTTCTTGGATAAAATATGGAAACTGTGCAGTCATAGGACATTCACTTCACATGATGGGTTGGGACTAGCACAGATTGAATAAATCTCCTGATAATTAGAAGATGATGTGAATTGTGCAGGAGATTGTTGACCTAGGGTTAGGAGTTGATCTATTTTCTGAGCAAGAAAGATCAGTCTTATGACTAGATTCTAGATGTTTAAATTCATGGAGGTTTGGTGCATGGTTAATTGAGTTTTCACTCAGATTTCAAATAAGGTATATCCTCACTCTTGTTCATGAATGCACCTCCACAGGATGCATCTACTATCTGTCTGTATTGGTCTCCTAAACCCTCATAGAAAGCTTGAACTATTTGCCACTTAGACAAACCATGGTGTGGGCATTTTTTAAGAAGTTTCTTAAGTCTCTCCCATGACTCGTGAATCTGTTTCCCTGGAAGCTGAGCAAATCCAGTGATAGCTCGCCTCATAGTATTGGTTCGGCCTATGGGATAAATTTTTTTAAGAAATTCACTTTGTAAGTCAGCCCAAGTTTTAATTGATCTCCCTATTGTCCCAAGCCAGTACTTGGCTTTGTCTTTTAATGATAAGGAAAATAAAATTAGTCTAAGGGCATCATTAGTTAAATTTTGAATTTTCACCGTAGAGCAGATTTCTAAGAATTCATTCAGATGTTTATAAGGATCTTCATTGATGTTCCCATAGAAAGATGGAAGCATCTGGATTGTAGTCGGCTTGATCTCATAGTGGGTAGCATGAATTTCAGGTAATTGGATACAAGTCGATGGGTTATAGGTAGAAGGAATAAAGTATTCTTTCATCTGCTTAGGTGGTTCTCTAAAATTTTCAGCCATTTGGTTATCAGATTTAATATAATTCAGCCTTTTAATTTTATGGTTGGGTTCAACTAGATCAGGTAAAGCGATTTCCTACCGTGCATGCACTAGTGCAACCCTATCGTGTTGTTCAAAAAATTTTTTTTTAGAATTTTTTATTATTTTATTATTTTATTATATTAATTATTTTATTTAATTTAATTTAATTTAATTATTATTTTTAATATTTTTTTAGTTAGTTTAAATTTAATTTTTATTTTATTTTATTTTATTTTATTTTTAGGAGAAGAAAGAAGAAAGAAAGAAGAAAAGTTCTAAAGAAGAGGTCCTAAGGAGTCCTAGAACTAAGAAGAGAGAGAAGAATTAGGTTTAATTAGGTTTGATGTTGGTTAGCAATCAAGTTGGTCAATCAATCCTGACTAAGGGTTATCCTAGATCTAGACAGCTCCTAACTGCCAAGGTCACCTTCAAGCCCTCCAAGTGTAGGATTAGCCAATCAACTAGCCAGGTAAGTGTAAGGTCGGTGGGAGTCCCCCCGTTGCTTGCCTTAGACACCAATTGTGCTTGGCCAGGTAAGCGAACGGAACCAATTAGAAACCACCTTCCTTCGGGCCCAGTCATCCCTGAACCACTTTCCTAGACACCAGTCAAATTGACTTATCCTAACCTGGTTCAACTCTTAGGATTCCTTGTCCTATTGAGCTCGAGTTCCTAGGGTTGATGTCTAATTGATTTTAAAATTAAAGGCTTAGGTCAATGCAGGATGCTGGTTGGTTGTTTGTGGGCTAAGGAAGGGTGATCAAATCCCCACCTTATCTTGTTTAATTGGGTTGTGCCCTTAATTTGATTTAATATGAATATGCACAAAAAAATTTTCAATCAAAGGGTTCTATGCAATTTAAACTAGATGCATGCAACTAATTGAATTCTGAAAGGCTTACCTTGCCTCCAGCAATCACCAAAAAAAAAAAATAAAAATAAAAATAAAAATAAAACTAATATGATGCATGCTCTAAACAGTTAGGGATTTCTAATCTTATCATGAGGCTTTTAATTAGGATTTAAATGAATATATTTTTTAAATTAATTTAAAAATAAAATAATAAATAAATAAATAAATAAAAAGAAAAGAGAACTAGGGTTAGGATTGATCTCACCAAAACTAGATGCTTTTCTTCCTTTTCTCTTTTTTTTCTACAAAATAATAAATAAAAAAAATTAGTAAGCAATATTTAAAAAAATATTTATAATTAATTTATAAAAAAAATCAAAGAAATCAAAAAAAAAAATAGCATCTATTCCTTCCCCGGCAACGGTGCCAAAAACTTGATAGGAATGCGATGTTGTCGTTAAGACACCGTGTTTATCAGTTTAATCCGACTTCTTAAAATAATTAAAAATGCGTAGATAGCAGTGAGTCGGATCGAATCCACAGGAAAGGTAGTATTTTTAGATTTAAAATCTTTGATTTTTTTTAAAAAAAAATTAAAAATAGATTTTGAAGTTGGAAATTAAAATTGCGAAGTGAAAATTAAATTATGCAGAAAATAAACTTGGTACTAAGATCTACTAGTTAGATCTTAGCATCTACTTGTAGAAAAATAAAAAGTAATAATTAAAATATAGAAATTAAATTATAATAAAAATAAAGATCCTAAAATTAAAGAACATAAAAATAAATATTGCATTAATTAAAATTTTATAATTTAAATACATAAAAAGAAGAAATTAAAACAAGCTGATCTCTAATCTTGGATCGACATTGGCAGAAAGATGGTGTAGAAGCTCAGCTCTTCTTCTCGGCACCCATTACTTTGAAGCAGCCTTTAACCCATAGCCTGGCTTCACCCTGTACCAAAGCTTCATCTTGATCAGAGATGTTGATTTCTGCAGGCCTGGGTCCTTTTTATAGAGCTAGGAGGGCTAGAGAGTTTGTTTCTGGGCAATGCGGGACTAAGGAGCTCTTTGATCATCAAAATATCAAGAAATCTAAATAAAAATTGGATTAAAAGAAGTTCTAGATAAATTCTACTACTCTAGATGAAATCTGACCGTAAATAGGAATCCAACGATCCAAAAATCATCAAAATCGAATGTGCATCAGCCTAAATCAGGTCGGATTAAATTCTGGCCATCTGATCGTACATTGATGGACGAAATTTGGCCACAAATTATGTGTTGGGAGTTTTGATCACCATCGAGAGCATTTTGGACTGTTGGATCTTCATCACTTGGTTTTCTGGCCATCGGATCGCACCAAATCGCTGATAGAATTTGAATCAAACCCGAAAATAACCACCATCGTCCGATCTTGACCGCAATCAACCGCAGCCATCCGATCGCATAATTATTGTTCCCATGGACTGCATGGACCGGTTACACCGCACACCACAGCCAATCAGCGCCTCTATTTCCAAGTGAAAAGACCAGATTGCCCTGTGAGCTGCGATAAATTTCTGTGGACACTTTAAGGGTCTAGGTCCGCCACGTGTCGCGCTGCAATTCATTGGTTTTCGCTGAGCTGGCAGTTCATGCCAAGATCATGGACCGATTGATGGCTTCAACGACTGAGTCGGCTTTGATGGCTTGGCTTGGCTTGGTGGCTTGGCTTGCGGAGCCGGTTGAGCCATTTTCTATTTTATTTAAATTTTATTTATTTTATTTCTTTAGAAATTTATATCTTCTTCGTTTTAGCTCCATTTTATGTGAAATTTATTTCATTATGATCAAAAAAATAAACTCTTTTTATTGATAATAAAATTTTATTTTTTTATTTTATTATTTTATAATTATTTTTTTAATTAATAAAAATATGAATTTCTCAAAAATTATATATAAATTAATCATTAATTCTTAAAAATTAATATGAATTAATTGATAAATTAATATTTTTATTGGTGAATTTATGATGCTTATCAAGCTATAAGTGTCGTGAGCCTAGAAAATTTTAGGAGTGCCTCCTCTACCTCTCTACTATATCTACTGATGATTTGGAGTGTCTAAAGAGTCCATGGATGAAGATTGAAGTAGTTCGATCGATAACAACCATCGAAGCTTTCAGACGTCGAGCTAGTACTCAAGAGGAGTCAATCGGGATCAGAGCTTCATGTAGATGATCCGCAGAGGCCAGACACACTGTGTGGCTACATCGTGATGAGTGGACCTTCCTTATGGTGATCGGATTATGGTGATCAGCTACCTACATAGGTATCATATTCTGAACATGTAGTGTAGTAGTAAATAGTTTTCTACTATTATTTTAGTTTTCAAATTCAAAGTATGTATATCATATTTAGATCCTAAGTGTAGGATTTCCTAATATGATCAGTAGCTTATAATTAATTATATTAATTATATTTTTTCACTATATTTAATGAATTTTCAAAAAAATTTTAAAAGTAGGGCTAGGAACCCTACATTGGAAACCATCACATAGGTCATTCCATAGATGTCTGAATTGGCCGAACTTATTCTGGAACACCCTTGGACTTTGGTATAGTTTTTAGTGATTGTTTAGGTTAGCTCTATTCTGGGGTCAATGTGTAAGACTTTTCTTTAGAGGCTATCGGTGCCTTGCTTTGTACTCTTAACTTTGTTTGACTAAGGTGGAAAACTTAGATCCTTATGAGTGAAGGTTTATCGGTTGAGAGTACTCAAAGGTTTAGCTCTTGAGCAATAGAGATCTATAGATTGCATAATTACTAATTGAGGTGGAGTCGACCATTCTAGGTTACCTTAGACTTTAGTTGTCCTTACCTCATTGGAGCCTCTTGGTCAGCGGGTCTTGCCCACTTTGTCATCGCTTAGAAGTTAGTGTCTCACCCTGAGGTCTCCATTCCCAACTAAAGAGGTTAGCCACTAGGAGTTCAACTTACTGGGACTCCTATTCAATTGGATTTTTTGGATAGCTAGCACCCCATGATCTAGCTAGGCATACTTCCCCCCATCCAAGCCTAGTTTCTACTAGATCTTTTCATTGGCTTTTGGCTGGTACAATGGAGGTCTAGCTCCCTAGCCATGTAGGCTTGTAGGTTGGTAGCTGTTGAGCTGCCATCCAACTTGTGGCGCTCAAATGTGGTGCCTTTGGTGGTCTTTGAGAGACACGTCTAACTTATTAGCTATGGTTGGTCTTTGAGAGATGTATTTGACCAATGATGCTTGCAATCAGTGGTCCTTAAAAGACTTGTCCAATGAATAACCCTGGAGCTTCATAGTCGCTGGTCTTTATGAGACGCATCTGACCAAGGATATCTCAGTGTGTTGAATCACTTCAAAGTCAAAGGGTTAATGGTCTTTGAGAGATATGTCTAACCAAATCATTGATGGAAAAGGTCTAGGCTATCCATCTCCCACAAGCAAATGGCCAGGGGGCATTGATTAGTGTTAGCGGTGCCATTGGCTGCTTCAAATGCTTGCATGTTGCCAGCTTGGTCACACCTCATCACAAAATTAGCCACATTCTTCGATAAGGTTAGATAGTAGTAGCCTTGTTAGAGTATTTTATAAGCCAATATTCTATCTCCCAGATGGTTGCTACAAATCTATTCATGGACTTCCTAAAGAGGATAGTTTACCTTGGATGGTTGGAGACATTTGAGGAAAAGTAGCATGACTAAACACTTATATAATTTTTCATTGAAAAGAATGTAATGAGTCACCTAAAACCTAAGTCACCGGCCTTCCTTCTATCCTTGGGAAGCCTCCCATCCTAAAGGTAGTTGACAAGAGGATCTATCTAACTTAGCTCAAAGTCCACTTGCAACATTGAGCTTGTCTCCTCTTCGATGCTGGGCTTTTTGAGCACCTCAAAGTAGGTTATCTTTCGTAGGTTAGCATACTCCAAAGTGGCTAACTTTAAAGTAGGTTGATCCTGGCATTCTCCAACCTAGAGATCCACTATACTTCAAAATTGTTGAAAGCTAATAAGACATCCATCTTTTGAAGGTAATTCACTATTATGAGTCCCCTTACCTAGAACTCTCCTCATACTTAATGAATGATGAGCTAAGAGTTGCTAAAGACCTTTAGATGGTGGGCCCTAAGCTCTCTTATGTTTGAGGCCAGTGACAAGGGCCTTGTATTCAGCTTCATTATTGGATTATTTGAAGCCGAGACTTATAACATACTCTACTATAATTTTCAGACTAGTAAGGATTAGCACAAGTTTTCTTTAGCCCAAGCTAAAGGATCCATCAATATACAAGACCCAAAAGTCCCCTAGCTCATCCTCTTCTTGCTTTTCTTTGGCTTCCATCCCCTTGGGGAGGGGATGGTGCACTCCACAAGGAAGTCCGCTAATGCTTGGGTTTTGGCTACCAACTGAGATTAGAAATAGATGTCGAATTCCCTGAGCTCAACCGCCCATCTGGTCAATATTCATAATGCATCTAGCTTCTACAAGACTTGCTACATTAGTAGATTAGTCAATAATATGATGGGGTGTGCTTGGAAGTAAGACTACAACCTCTAAGCTAATATGATCAACACATAGGCCATCTTTTTGAGATTCGGATGTCTCATCTCAATGTCTGGAGGACTCTACTTGTTTATTAGCAATGGATTTTGAACTCCTTCCTCCAAAATCAGAATTGAGCTTAAAGTTATGGGGGACACTATGTAATAGAGGTACAATATCTCTCCCAGACTCAATTTGGTAAGAAGAGGTGGTGAACCGAGGTACCATTTGAGCTAATTGAATGCATTCTAACATTTCTTGATCCACTACAAATTCCTTGTATGCCTTAGCATCTTGAAGAAGGGTTGGCACCTCTCTGACGATCTCTCTATGGAGCTGCTCAGCATTGTGACCCAGCTTACCTGCCATAACATCTCCTTTCTCATCCTTGGTGGGGGCATCTCTAGCACTACTCGGATCTTTTCTCGATATTGCATTGTGTCACCATAAACTCTAGGTGAAAAAAATGTGCAGGGTTCTAGGCATGTGTTTTGAAACTTTTTTGAACAAATATGCAATGGAAGACTAAGATTGATCAAATATTAATCTATGCATTCTATGATCTGATTATAAAAACTCGACACTAAGATCTAGACATGTATATATGTAAGAGAAAAATGAATGCACTGGATCAGCAAATCATATTTGCCGACCAACTCGTGTTCAGAACATGATACCTGAGCATGGGTAGATAATCTTCATAATCTAAAAATACTAAAAAGAAGCTCCTCACATCGTGATATAGCTGCATGGTCATTCGACCTCTATAGATGATCCACATGGAGCTCCTAATCCCAATTAGCCCCATCGGAGTGCTAGCTCCTTACCGGAACCTTCAATAGCTAATCTTGGTCAATCTCTATCAACCATCTTCTTCTAATCTCCTGGACACTCCAGGAGGTTAGAAGACAAACTTTGGAGGACGAGGAACTGGTATGAAAATTTTGGTGATGATCCAATGCTCACGGTACTTGAACTCTCCCCCCAAATCCTAGGTCAAAACCTTAGGGCTGCCCACACCTGGAAACCCTGGGGTCCCTACTCTCAAGATTTTTGTCACTTTGACCACATGCCTAGGAGTGCTCACATGCCCTCTCTATGATTTTTACATGAAACACCTTTCATAAAATCACCTGCTAATTTGACATAGATCTAATATAAAAAAAGAAGGCAGGGTCCAGAAGGACTCCCCAAAAACCCTGACGCTTGAAAATGCTCTCATGCCCTCTCTCTTTTGATTTTTTCTATGAAACCAATTTTCATGGTAGAAGGACTCTCCTATCTATGCAAACCCCACTCAAATCCTATCTAAAGTGGGCAACCAAAAGAGAGAAAAAAAAACATATGGCATGAGAGGGAGAAGTTGGTGCAAGAAAATCTTTCTCTCTCTAGAATTTTCCACACTCAAGACTTGCACCCCCCTCAGTGTTCTTTCTCAGAAGGACTCCCTTACTCTCTCACACATGCCCACAAAAACTTCCATCTTAAAGGAGCAACATTTAGTGGGAAAAACACATGGAGAAGATAAGGTTTGGAGGTTGAACTTGTTTCAACCTCCCATTAAAATTCAAATTCAAATTCAAGTGGATCCTTATCCACTTCCAATGCCTGTTCCAAGTGGGTGACGAGCAGAAGGACTCTCCTTCTACATGCCCATACTTAGAATTCTCCAAAAGAAAAGTGCAACAAAGTGAGGAGGGTGTGGAGAAGGAATAAGGTTGAGAGGTTGGAGTTCACTTAAGTTGAATTCAAAATTCAACTTAAATTTGAACCAATCCAACTCTTTGACCATATCCTAGGGAGAAAGAAGGGAGGTGCCAACACTCTTCTGGGTGGGGGAAAACTCTTGCACATTCACAATATGCATGGAGAATGGCGTGAGTCAAATAGTCAAGGTACAGGGAGAAGTTTTAATTCAAATTTGAACTTGTCCAATTAGGTTTTGTCCAAACCTATTTGTCCAAACCCAATTAGACTAAAATAAATCTAATCAAATTAGGCTTAATCCAACTTAATTTAAATCTAATCAAATTAAAAATTAATTGAGTCCAACCCTTGATCAAATCAGGATCCAACGTTTCTTAGCAATTAGGTCATCTCATAACCTAATCGGGTCAAATCCAATTGAACCAAATTCAATCTAATTTGATCTAATTCTCATCTCTTAATTAAATTAAGCTAATCAGTAATCTAATTACTAATTAATCCTCTAATAATATTAAAGTTCTAGTCTAGTGGGACTCAAGAAGGTAGAGTCCCAATTTAATAAGACTCCTGGTCATAGAGTCCCAGTATAGTGGGACCTTGCCCATAGAGTTTTAGAATATTAGGACTCTTGATCAGCCATCAGATCAGGTAGAAATTTCTATTATTTATGATCCCATAGATTTGAACCCTAAGTCAATTGCATAGGAATCAATTTTTGTACTAATTAGTGTAACCATCTAGCAATGGTACCCAACGTCTGGATAGGTTGAATAGTTGCAATGCAACATCCATGAACCTATGGCATATGATTACCATATAATTTATCTCCTTGATCTCAATGCTCAAAAGGATGACCTAGGAATTAACTGCCAATCCTAAAAATCATCTATATTATATTTCAAATCTCAATATCCATCGTATGGACTATCTCGATCGAGATTTTGCTAAATTTAAATACAGTGATGCATTTGCTCCAACACTTGGAGGGGTCAATCCTATCTTGACTCATGCACTGACAAAATAGGTACTTGACTGTATCTAAAAATCTTTCATTACTGAATTAAAAATTTAGGTAGTCCAATACCAAAGTATAGTAAATTGCTTGCAAGTCACCATGGTGATCTCATATCTAAGGGACATTTATACCCATATCCTTTGCGAGTAACTCTTGATAGCAAAGAGCTCAATAGCTGGGTCATATTTAGTAAAATATATCCCTATATTTCACCTACATGCCATACCAATATCTCTATACTCCTTGGTTAAGAGGACAACCAAAGCATATGGCACACAACGACCTACTCTCGATAAATATTATCATTCTAGGTAACGTGTCACTTGGTCGTGAATAGGTTTAGGGACTAAATGATAAATCCATCTTTATCAATTCTAAATAGTCTCAAGGACTTCATCAAAAAAAAAGTTTGTTGGGGGATTTTTGAAGGAACTAGATCTAGGGTTTCAGGGCTAGATCTTAAAGTTTTTTCAAGATCAGACAGCGAAAGACTAAAATTAATTAAAAATTAATTTTAAATATCTAAAAATATTCTAAATCTAAGATCTATTATATGATCATGGTATGTTATTAAATTAGAAATTAAAAAATATAAAAGAAAGAAAACATGTTGATCTTATCAGCATACAATAATACTATATCTTATTCAGCTATAAAACCAATAGATTAGATCTATTATCTATGCAAGGTAGACCTTCTAACTTGCTGATCTAGATTTTAGGATGAAGTCATGAGCCGCACACATGTCTAGCCTCTAGGAGTCATCCATATGAGCCCACGAGCATGATCAGAAATCCTGATGCAGGAAATCAACACAGTATGCAAATATCGTGCTGATTTTTCTTTGATGGTCGATCAGATGTCTCTTTCTTTTGGATTTGGACTCTTCCAAAGAGAAGAAGGAGGAGAGGAGGGTTTAGATGTGAGAAACTCTCAGAAAACTCAAAGGAGAAAGGAAAGAGGTGAACAAAGCAACCCTAGAAGAAGACCCTCTTCTTCTTCTCTTTGCTCTCACCTAGACACCTAGTTCTGTGTCTATTGAATCTCAAAGCCCAAGAATCATTTTCCTCTGATTTTCACACACCCAAATCCTCTCTCAAAGGTCTATGTTCCATAAAAAAATTTAAATAAAAATTTATTTTAAACAATAAATTATGAAAGAGTCTTGACTAGATCAAATTTCTAGATAATGCAGGACCATATATGGCAAGCTGTTGGGGCGCCCAAGTGACAATGCAGGACCATATATGGCAAGTTGTTGGGGCGCCCAACACTTGGGCACCCCCTCCTCATCCCATGCCATGGACCACCATAAAAGAGTGCACAAAAACCCTCATTTTACCATGGAAATCATAAAAGAAATTAGGGTGGGGTGGCACACAAGGGAAGAGTCAATGTTTGTTGGGATTCTATCATATAGAGTCCAATACCACAACAACTTTCCATCTATTGACTTGGTCCTCAATGAATTCCAAAATAAATAAGAGAGGAAGAGAAGTGCATGCATGAGAGGGCCTGGGGAGAGGATTTTCCACAAAAAAAATCTTTAAAAATAGGAGTGGAAGTGAGGGGGGGGGTTGAGGCTATGGTGGTGCAAGGAGGGAAGTCCTAGTCATACTAGGACTTCCAATTTGACTTGGTCAAACAAAATCTTTTAACCAAATTAAATAAAATTTATTTTAACTCAATTAAAATAGATCTTAGTCCAACCAAGACCTTAATTAAATCAAATTTAATTTTGATTTAATTTCTAATTAAATTAGAGATTGGTTTGATATAAGTCCTAGTCTCACCAGGACTTCCAATTTGACTTGGTCCAACTTGATCTTTAGACCAAATAAAATTAGAATTTATTTAACCCAATTAAAATAGATCTTAATCCAATTAAGAATCTAATTAAATCAAATTTAATTCTACTTTAATTTCTAATCAGATTAAAAATTGGGTTGACCCAAGTCCTAATTGAACTAGGACTAGTTCTTGCTTGCACTTGGTTTATCCAATAAACCAATTGGACTTGATCCAATCAAGCCAAAACTAAATCTAATTAAATCATATTTAATTACACTTAATTTTAGTCCTCTAGCTAAATCAAATTAAGCTAAATAGTAATTAAATTGCTAATCGATCCTCCTACAACACTTGCGCTAGGTTAAACATCAATCATATTGATCGTTTAACCCTAGAACGATTCTAAATCGCTGATTAACCATCCGATTGGATCGTGAACTCTAATGTGTGTGATCTCATAGGTCGAAACCTAAGTCGGTAGCATAGGAATAGATTTATGTATCAATTGAAGTAACCATCTAGCAATGGTACCCAATGACTAGATAGGTCGAATGTGTAGAACAACATCCTTAGAACCCATGCGGATATAGTTTCCATATAATTCTTCCCCTTGATCAAAATGCTCATAGGATACCTTAAAGTTCAACTATCAACTTTGTTCAGGTTGTCCACATTATATTTCAAAATATCAAATCCATTTGATGGATTATCCTGACCAAGGTTTTGCTATATTGAAATATAGTGATACATTCTTCTCCAACTCTTGGAGTGGTCAATTCCATCTTGATCACATACCGACTTTGCAAGTACTTGACTGTGCCCAGAAGCCTATCGTTACTGAATTAGAAATTCAGTTACTCCGATACCAAAGCACAATGAGTTGCTTGCAAGTCACTAAGATAATCTAAGGTCTAAGGGACACTTATACCTATATCCCATTAGAGATATTCTTGACAGCAGAATGCTCTGGAGTTTGTCATGTTCAATGACGATGTACCCATACATCTCACCTGTATGCCATACCAATGTCTCCACACTCCTTGATTAAGAGGACAACCAACCTATATAGCATATAGCGACCTATGCTCGATAGACGTATCGTCCTAATTAACAGCCTATCATTTGATCGTGAACAAATTTAAGGACTAATCGATAAATCCTTTCTTTATCAAATCTAAATAGTCCTAAGAACTTCATCACAATAATGAAGTTCATTAGAAGATAAATACTTTATGATGAAAAGATGCCAAAAATATATTTTATTCATTAATGAATCAATTACAGATATAATGTAGCTCAACCGTCAACAGGTTGACGATTGGCTTTGGGACATATTTTTCAACAACTTCCACTTGTCCTAAAGCCACTCGGCACAATATCTAAAATCCTTCTTCGACTTGTGGTTGTCGAACTTCTTTATTGCTAGGGCTTTAGTGAAATGGTTGGTCAGGTTCTCCTTTCCATCGATCTTCTGAAGATCGACGTCATCTCGATCCACAATCTTCCAGACCAGGTGGAAGCAGTGCAGAATGTGCTTCATCTGTTGGTGTGCCTTCAATTCTTTTGCCTGAGCAATGGCACCAGTGTTGTCATAGTAGAGCAGGACCAGACCCTCAAGGAAGGATGCTACTCCAAGCTCGGTGATAAACTTCCTCAGCCACATAGCTTTCTTTGCAGCATCTAATGCTGCCATATACTCTGCTTTGCAAATAGTGTCTTCCATAGTATGCTGCTTGGAACTCTTCCGACAGATGGCTCCATCATTCAGGGTAAAGATATATCCTAACATGCTTCTGCTATCATCATGATCAGATTAAAAGCTGGAGTCTGTAAACCCTACAAGTTTTAAATCTGACTCATCATAATCAACTATTGGTTCTTAGTATTTCTCAAATACTTAAGTATGACTTTAACCACTTTTCAGTAATTTTCTCCAGGATCAGATTGATATCTACTCACTACTCCTAGTGAGTATGCCACATCTAGTCTTATACATATCATGGCGTACATGATAGATCCCACTACCAAAGCATATGGGACTCTACTCATACACTCTCTCTCTTTAGGAGTTGTCGGACAATCCTTCTTAGAGAGAAAAATTCCATGGCCTATCGAGAGATAGCCCTTTTTAGAATTCTCCATGCTGAACTTTTTCAGCATAGTATCTATGTACGTGGACTGGGATTACCCAAGTATCCTCTTAGATCTATCTCTATAGATCTTCATCCCTAGGATGTAGGATGCTTCTTCCAAGTCCTTCATGAAAAGCTGTGATGACAACCAGACTTTTATTCCCTGAAGTGTGGGGATGTCATTCTCGATTAAGAGAATATTATCCACATACAAGATAAGAAATACTATTGCTGGACCATTTGCCCATTTGTAAATGTAGGGCTCTTTTTCGTTCTTAACGAAGCCATACATTTTGATCACCTTATCAAAATGCATGTTCCAACTCTGAGATGTCTGCTTCAATCCATAAATGAATCTCTAAAGCCTGCACACCTTGGACTCATCTGTGGATGTGAACCCCTCAGGTTGTATCATATACACCTCTTCAATTAGCTCTCCATTTAGAAAAGCTATTTCACATCCATCTATCAGATCTCATAGTCCAGATGGACAACTATCATAAGTATTATCTGAATAGATTTGAGTATTGCCATAGGGAAGAATGTCTCGTCATAGTCAATACCATGACATTGATGATACCTCTTGGCAGCTAGATGGACTTTATAAGTCTTCACCTTTCTGTCTGCTCCTCTTTTCCTTTTGAAGACCCATTTACATCCAATGGATTTAACCCCTTTGGGTGGGTCAACCAATGTCCACACATTATTGACCTTCATGGACTCCATTTTGGATTTCATGGCCTCAAGCCATCTCTCGAAATTAGGTCTCTGCATAGCATCCATGTAGGTGATCGGATCATCATTGTTCTCATCGAGCTAGATGGGATCACCATCCCGGATCAAGAAACCATAGTATGTATCTGACTAATGCTGTACTCTATCGAATCGTCTTAATGGGCAGGTACATTAGGCTCTAGATTTGATCTAATCGAATTTGATTTTGGTTTAGCTATAGATGTCAATTTTTCTACCTATTGAACTTTCTCAAGTTCAACCTTAGAGGCAACAGTTTCTTCACTAAGGAACTTCTTTTCCAAAAAGATTGTCTTAAGACTGACGAACACCTTTTGTTCTTCAGCATGGTAGAAATAGTAACCTTTACTTTCTTTGGGATACCCTATAAACACATACTTATTAGACCAGGGTCTAAGCTTATCTGTATGCAAATGTTTGACATAGGCCAGACAACCCCAAACCTGCATGTATGAGAGTGTAGGCCTACACCCAGTCTATATCTCATATGGAGTCTTTGTGATAGATTTACTCGATACATTATTCAATATATAACATGCAGTCACAAAAGCATAACCCCAAAATGAAATAGGCAGACTAGCAAAACCCATCATGGATCGAACCATATCAAATAAGGTTCGATTTCTCCTTTTTGATACACCATTATGCTATGGTATCTCAGGAGTCCACTATGAGAGAATCCCATTCTCTCCTAGATATGTCAAGAACTCACTGGATAGATATTCACCTCCTCGATCTAATCGAAGAGTTTTAATATTCTTTCTAGTTTGTTTTCTACTTCACTTCAAAATCTTTTGAATATTTCAAATGAATCTAACTTATGTTTCATCAGATAAATATATCCATACCTGGATAGATCATTTATGAAAGTTATGAAGTAGAAATATCTACCTCTGGCACCTATGATCATTGGTCCACATACATCAGTATGTACTAGACCTAAGAGCTCGGTAGCTCTTTCACCCTTTCCAGTAAAAGATGACTTAGTTATTTTTTCAAGAAGACAGGACTCACAGGTCGGAAGTGATTCACAATCACTGACTTCGAGGATTCCTTCTTGAATCAACCTATTTATCCTGTTCTTGTTAATGTGACCTAGCCTATAGTGCCATAGGTAGATATTAGAGACATTATCTAATCTAGAATATTTTCTAGAAGTGTACATTACACTCACAGGCTGTGATAAAATATAAATATCATTTCTTTATTGTCTTTGCATTATTGTAACATCATTCATCATGATATTACAATAATCTCCCTTTATAGATAAATGATAATCATCTTTGGTCAAAAGGCTAATAGAGATTATATTCATCAGAAAGGAAGGACAATAATGACATTCATTTAAAGAAATGATATTAGTATTGAGAATAAGTTGAACTATTCCCATAGCTAGAACTGGAACAGACCTTCCATCTCCAACATTCAGAAATCGCTCATTATTCTCAAATCTTCTACTAATTTGATATCCTTGCAACGTATTACAAATATGGACTAGACTTTCGGTATTCAATACCTAAGTAGAAGCATCACAAACAGAGAAATTATAAGATGTTATTATATAACATTCTTGATCAGCAACTACTTGCTCATCTCTCTTATTCAGCCTATTGAGGTCTTGGAAATCATGATACTGAGGATAGTTCCTCTTCCAATATCTCTGCTTCTTACAATGAAAGCACTCTACCTGATCAAGGTTATTTTTGGATCTAATGTTTAAATTGGGCATAGAGGATCCAGCATGAACCACTTCATGCTGTTGAACAATATTCAACTTTCGATACTTATTATCGAAGTTGGATCCCATAAGTTAATCACTGTCTAACAGTGAATAGAACAACTGTGGTTAGGGTTTAACTGCATAAAGAAGAACCAAAAGCCTAATTAGTAATTGATTCATTAAACCTAAAGATTTGGACTTTAATCAAAAAATTTCTCCCACTATTTTATTCAAATTGGTAGCCTATACCTCCAATTCGAAAAATTATCCTAATTTCTTAATGGGTACTAGAATCCACATAGACTGCACACAAGCTCAACTATGGTTGGTCAACCTATGTACATCTAAGGGTAGATTCATAATCAATTATTTCTTCAAATAATTTTTAGTAATTTAATTTTGTCCTAGGTATCTTTTCAGTAGGTTAGGGCCTCCACTGAAAGTTTTGGTTAAGTCCAACCATTAACATGATCATACTTGATCCATCTAACTAATGAATGATTAAGCCAAACTTTGGTTGGTTAGCCTAACCATCATTTAGAGAGACGCGGCCAAGAAATTATATTATAAATGATAATTCTATTAGCGGATAAGCACCAGGCCTATGGGCCTCCAATGATTATCCAACTAATGGATCCATTATCATCCACTTAATAGGAGGCTATGATCTAGTTATCACCATAACTATTTTATTTTAAGGATCTAATAATTTTAGAATATTTAATTAATTTAATTTAGAGAATAGGTTAGATTAATCAACTTGTCATGGTCCTCCTACTAACTTCACCAAGTCAGCTTAAGGGAGACCATTAAAAGGCTGGTCTAGGAGCACCTAAATCAGTCACACTGATTTACCTAGCTGGCATGGGTCAACTCAAATTGTCAAGCGATTGTATCAAAACTTAACTCACCAAGAAGTTCAAGTATGTGAGATCAGTAGGAGGGTCTGCCAAAGCTTGCCTTAGACACCATTAGAAATGGCCAGGTAAACGGGCTATCAATTAAAAACCACCAATCGTATGTGCCAAGCTTACCTTAGATACCAATTGATTTAATTAGTCTTGATTAGATCAACCTCACAGCTCGAGCTAGAATACTTAGCCAAGAATTAAGTCCATTTGATTCTTATTAAAGACATGGACTTGACCAACTATAACTATTATAATTGATCTAATGAATTCTTGACCTAATCTAAGACAATAATTGATTAGATATAGTCAATTCTCTAATTAAGTCTATTCTTTAATCTAACCTTAGGTCTAACCTAATTAATGAACCTACTCTCTATTAACCCAATGTGTTATGATTCGTGTCATAGGATCTTTAATTTACAATCCTAGAACCTAATCAAACAACTTCTTAATTCTTAATTAAGTTTTAGGTTGAAAGTTGGGGTTTGGATTTTTGAAAATAATTTTTATATTTATAAAATATTTTTATAATATGGTTCTATTAACCAAGTTGCATATTTGATTTATAATCAATATACAAGTAAAATAAATATGAAACTACTTTAGATCTAATCTAAATAGATTCATGTATTTGAAACAATTTTAATACCAATCAATCATAAATCAACTTAGATCAAATCTAACATATTTATGATGATTGAAATTAGATTAAAATATTTTTAATCAAATCATAAAATTTTTTAGATCTAATCTAAAATTTTATGATCAATATTTTAGATCAGCACGTACTAGGATAACCTTTCCACTGTAAGGGATAAACCTTATAGTAGAACAACCTTATAGCAGTCCGTGCAATCTAAAAACTTTATTGTTAGAACTAAAACTATTTTAAATCTATTAAATTATAAATAAAATTAGATCAAATCTAATAAATTTATGATTAAGAGTAGATCATCATGAATTAGGACAACCTTTTCACTGTAAGGGATAAACCTTATAGCAGGACAACCTTATAGCAGCTCATAAGATCTGGATTTTTAATTTTAGATTTAATAATTAAATTATAAAGTAGATCTAATCTAAAAAATAATCTAAACATACTTAAGAAATAATATAATAAAAACCTAGGATCTGATACCAATTGAAGGAACCAGATCTAGGGTTTCAGGGCTAGATCTTGAAACTTTTTCAAGATCAGGCAGTGAAAGACTAAAATTAATTAAAATTAATTTTAAATATCTAAAAATATTTTAAATCTAAGATCTATTATATGATCATGGCATGTTATTAAATCAAAAAAAAAAAATACAAAGAAAAGAAAACATGTTGATCTTATCAACATGCAACAATACTACATCTAATGTAGCTATAAAACCAATAGATCAGATCTATTACCTGTGCAAGTTAGATCTTCTAACTTGCTGATCTAAACTTTAGCATGAAGTCATGATCCGCACATACATCCGACCTCTTGGAGTCATCCACATGAGCCTACGAGCACGATCAAAAATCCTGATGCAGGAAATCAACACAGTATGCTAGTACTGTGCTGATCTTTCTTCGACGGTCAATCAGATGCCACTTTCTTTTGGATTTAGACTCTTCCAAAGAGGAGGAGGAGAGGAGGTTTCAGATGTGAGATAATCTAAAAAAACTCAAAGAAGCAGGAAGGAAAGAGGTGAACACAGCAACCCTAGAAGAAGACCCTCTTCTTCTTCTCTTTGCTTTCACCTAGACACCTAGTTTTGTGTCTATTGAATCTCAATGCCCAAGAATCATTTCTCTCTAATTTTCACACACCCAAATCCACTCTCAAAGGTCTATGTTTCATAAAAAATTTAAATAAAAATTTATTTTAAATAATAAGTTATGGAAGAGCCTTATCTAGGTCAAATTTCTAGACAAGGCAGGACCATATATGGCAAGTTGTTAGGGTGCCCAACACTTGGGTGCTCCCTCCTCATCCCATGCCATGGACCACCACAAAAGAGTGCACAAAAACCCTCTTTTTACCATGGAAATCATAAAAGAAATCAGGGTGGGGTGGCACACAAGGGAAGAATTAATGTTTGTTGGGATTCTATCATATAGAGTCCAATACCACAACAACTTTCCATCTATTGACTTGGTCCTTAATGAATTCCCAAATAAATAAGAGAGGAAGAGAAGGGCATGCTTGAGAGGGCCTAGAGAGAGGATTTTACATGAAAAAATCCTAAAAAATAGGAGTGGGGGGGGGGGGGGGGGGCGTTGGGGCTAAGGTGGCGCAAGGAGGGAAGTCCTAGTCATACTAGGACTTCCAATTTGACTTGGTCAAACAAAATGTTTTAACCAAATTAAATCAAATTTATTTCAACCCAATTAGAATAGGTCCTAGTCTAACCATGTCCTTAATTAAATCAAATTTAATTTTTATTTAATTTCTAATTAAAATAGAGATTGGGTTGAGACAAGTCCTAGTCTCACTAGGACTTCCAATTTGACTTGGTCCAACTTGATCTTTAGACCAAATAAAATTAAAATTTATTTAACCCAATTAAAATAGGTCTTAATTCAATTAAAAAATAATTAAACTATATTAAATTAGATTTAATTTTAATTTAATTTCTAATCAGATTAGAAATTGGGTAAATCCAATTTCTAATTGAACTAGGACTAGTTCTTCCTTGCACTTGGCTTATCCAATAAGCCAATTAGACTTGATCCAATCAAGCCCAAACTAAATCTAATTAAATTATATTTAATTAAACTTAATTTTAGCCCTCTGACTTAATCAAATTAAGTCAAATAGCAATTAAATTACTAATCGATCCTCCTACAACACTTGTGCTAGGTTAAACATCAATCGTATTGATCATTTAACACTAGAATGATTCAAAATCACTGATCAACCATCCAATCGGATTGTGAACTCTAATGTGTGTGACCTCATAGGTCTGAACCTAAGTCGATAGCATAGAAATAGATTTTTATATCAATCAAAGTAACCATTTAGCAATGGTATCCAATGGCTGGATAGGTCGAATGTGTAGAACAACATTCTTAGAATCCATGCAGATATAGTTTCCATATAATTCATCCCCTTGACCAAAATGTTCATAGGATATCTCAAAGTTTAACTGTCAACTCTGATCAGGTTGTCCATATTATATTTCAAAATATCAAATCCATCTGATGGATTATCCTGATCAAGATTTTGCTATATTGAAATATAGTGATACATTCTTCTCCAACTCTTGGATTAGTCAATTTCATCTTAATCACACACTGACTTCACCAGTACTTGACTATTCCTAGAAGCCTTTTGTTACTGAATTAAAAATTCAGTTAGTCTGATACCAAAGCACAGTGAATTGCTTGCAAGTCACTAAGGTTGTCTCAGGCCTATGGGATACTTATACCTATATCCCATCAGAGACATTCTCGATAGTAGAATACTTTGGAGTTGGTCATGTTCAAGGATGATGTACCCATACATCTCACCTATATGCCATACCAATGTCTCCACTCTTCTTGGTTAAGAGAACAACCAACCTATATGGCATATAGCGATCTATGCTCGATAGACACTATCGTCCTAATTAATAGCTTATCATGTGGTCATGAATAAATTTAAGGACTAATCGATAAATCCTTTCTTTATCGAATCTAAATAGTCCTAAGAACTTCATCACAATAATGAAGTTTATTAGAAGATGAATATTTTATGATGAAAAGATGCCAAAAATATATTTTATTCATTAATAAATCAATTATAGATACAATGTAGCTCAACCGTCAATAGACTAACGATTGGATTTGGAACATATTTTTCAATAATTTTTTATGCCAACTGAAAATATAAGAATTTAGGCTGATTGAAGATCTTCAGAAGACTAAGGTCGAGGTTCTATTTCAGGCCAAATTTGAAATCATCAAGAGATGAAAGCCAAAGTCATAACTGTTAGATATATGTGCACTAGAAGCCAGAATTGGCTGACACTTGTAATACACTTCTAGGGGCAAAATTGTAATTTTGACTAAAATCAATAAAATGGATTATTTTCTATCACATATGTGTATTTAGTGTCTGTGATACATCCTTTGAGTTAATGATAATGATAATTCATATTTTCAAGAGTTGAAAATTTAAGACATGAATAATCATTATTAACTCATAAAATGCTTTCGACCATAGGATCATCGCGAGGATGGTGATTGATCCGAAAGGTTAGTATACAAATCGCTTCTCTTTAGTAGATGAGTCTTGAGTCTATGATGTGGAGACACTGGAGCGAGAGTATAGGTACTCGTTAGAGAATGAGGGCACTGAGCGTGACCACTTCGAGTAGTCATTAGAAAGTCTACCTTCTCGTTAATGACTGACTCGATGCTGCAGTAGTATGTCTGATTCTTTGATCTGAGGTGCATCGGCAGTTCATCTTGAGGGTGTTATAGTTTGACTATACCATAACTTGATCTCCTAGCCATACGAAATCCTGAGGTATATGTTGGCTATAGCATGTTCATTATAGGAACTGGATAGCATCAAGATGGAATCTATCTACCTCGTTGGTAGAGGAGCAGCCCTATGATGATCATGAGAATCAAGTCCAAAAGCCCATGGCCATGGGAGAGTGAAATAACAGAAAGAGTTTCTATTTAGATTTTCACATCGGACTTGAATCGAATGATTATATCATATGACAGAGACTAGGGTTTGACGAGTTCACCTAAACCCTAATCTGATCGGGGCTCAAGATAGAAGAACTTAATCACACAGGTAGCCACACCAAGAGGTTCGCATTCAACTCTGATGGATTGCCACCATATACTGCTAGGTGTCATTGGTGGATTTTGGGAGCAATTAGAATGATTTAGATGATCGATCATTCTAGCTGTTCGAATCAGAAGAGTTTTGATCCATCGAAAGGAGTTTCGATGATGTTGATGATAGAGATCATGACATATCCCATTACCATACAGAACTAAATCTAACTGGGTCACACAAATAAGAGTTTGAATCTGATGATCATCAATTGAACTAATCCAGTTTAATTGATCTGAATGAGATTCAATTAGGTTTAAGAAAATCATGCTAGCACTCGATTGAACCTAATATTTTTCTTTTACTATCATAAATAGTTGTCCTGATTGAGCCAAAGGAGTTTGTGCTCAATTAGAGGCCTTCACCTGATCTAACTAGAGCCTATCCAGGTCAGAAAAGGGTTGTCTTATTTTGTAAGACAATACCTGCCATTTTTGGTCACCTGTCATTTCTCGTCCTTTGACTTTGGTCAAAAATTGACCTTTGACTGGTCAAATGTTGACCATTGACACTTTGACTTCTATCCACGTGTCATGCACTTATTGGAGAGCTTATGGGGGTCTATCTCTCTGCCAGAACCTGGCAAGGAGGAAGGTGCACACCACCCTTGGCGTGTGCCCAAGTTAGAGATGCCCAGGAGTCCCTGTTGGACAGGAACTCCATCTTTCTTTTGGATTTCGATTAGACTTCTCCTAAGAACCAAGTTTGACTGGTCTTAGGTGCCATCTAAGGAGAAATCCAAGGGACTCTATTCCCATCAATCAGATTTAGATCTGATTTCATAAAGGGTTGTGATTGGTTGGGAAGAAGAGGAGTTGGATCACGCTTAGTCTATAAATAAGACCCTACGCCCAACTCAAGGAGGATCTGGAATTGGAAAAGGAATTAAAAATTCCCACACCCAAGGCTTCCTATCCTCTCCTCCTCCATGCCAAATCCATCTTCTCCCTCTCCTCTCCACACCCAAAGTGGTTTGGGTACTTGGTTGGTGCAATCCAGATGAGAGAAAGGCGACTGAAAGCTAGAAGACTGCGCTGCTACAAAGGACAACTGCTGATTTTTGAATGGTATTTTGAAGATCCTTCAGATCTGATTCAGATCTAATTTTTGGAGATGTGATAGAGAAGAAGAGGATCTTTAGATCCAGCCCAAGTGGATACCGATAGAGGCCAGGCACTTGCATGGCTACATCTAGAACCTTCCACTGCTTACAGGATCATCAACGGATAATAAGATTATCCACTTCAAGGTAAATTAAATTTAATTTAATTTATCTAATTTTATTTTTATTATTAAAATAATAAGAATCAAATCTAAAATATTTTAAATCTAATTAGAATCAAAAAAAAAAATTTTGAAATATATCTCTTGATCCGATCAGATCTGAACGAACCTGGTCCAGAAAATCAGGATTTTCCTTCAACTGGTATCAGAGCCAAGGTTCTAAAAGTATTTAGATCTAATTTTAAATTTATTTTAATTAGAAAATAAATAATTTTAGATGTTACATGAGATGTGATCAAATCTAAAATCAAAAAAAATTAAAATTAAATGATTTGGATCTAAGTTTAGAAAATATTCATGACTAGTTCTAAAATAGAATAGTTCTAAAGAATAGTCTTGCATGTTTTCAATTTAATTTGATTAAATTATGTTGATGCAGAATCTCATCATTGTCGGAATCAGCTGGAGCGGAGGTGGATGAGGTCGCCGTCGGGACCTGCAAAACAAAATTTCATTCGGAGTCGGTGGGGGGTGGCTCCATAGGACCCTCCGACGATCAAGTCAGCTCCAGTCAATAGGAATGGAGTGCTCAGTGTGGAGTTCGGTAGAGTTTAGAGGAGGAGAAAAGGATTTTTTAGAACCTGGCGTAAGCGTATCTGGAGGGTCCTTTTTATAGAGGGAGCTTGTTGTAACTGCCTTGATTAATGATTGTCGTAACTGTCCTGATCAATGCCGATCATTATTGACTTTAAATGCCGATCGTTATTGACTTTATAAATGTCAATCATTATTATCGTGTAACCGTTTAGTAGTGGGATCGCCTGTAGGAATCCATCAATAGTCTGTAAGAAGTTTGGCTTCTATAGAGGTTCGGCCATTAGAAGTTCGACCGCTAGGAGTCCGAAGGAGCTCGGCTACTTAGCAATTCGATCGGCTATAATAGTTCAGCCAAGACCCATCTGCCGAAGTTCTTCCATGGCTACTAGCCGCATCAAGCTGGGCACCAAACTTGACTTCGACAAGAGCGGGGTTTATCCCAACACTAGCCCCTCCACTCCCGAATTCGAAACTTGAAGGAAGGGAGTGCAGAAGAGGCGACTGCTGAAGTCTTCTTCTGGGCTTTGTGCTGGTTCAGGTCAAAGCTTGGGGGAGATCTCATCTCCGACTAAGGTTGATGTTGAAGTTGAAGCTCTCCAACCGAGGTTGATACGGTCGCCCGGGAGAGATCCTATCTCTCACCGAGGCCGAAGTTGACGCTCTTCTCCAGCTGAGGTTGATACGGTCGCTCGGGAGAGATCCTATCTCTCACCGTGGTCGAAGTCGACGCTCTCCAGTTGAGGTTGGCCCGATCGCTCGGGGGAGACCTTATTTGACCGAGGTTGATAGGGTCGCTTGGGGGAGATCTTATCTCTGGTCGAAGTCACTTCTCGGGAGAGATCTTATCTCTGGCCGAGGTTGTCAGTAGTCATTCGGGAGAGATCTTATCTCTGACCGAAGTCACTTCTCGAGAGAGATCTTATCTCTAGCCAAACTTCTCGGAAGAGATCTTATCTCTAGCCGAGGTGGTCGCTCGGGAGAGATCTTATCTCTGGTCGAGGTTGATTCTTGGGAGAGATCTTATCTCTGGCCGAACTTCTCGGGAGAGATCTTATCTCTAGCTGAGGTGGTCGCTCGGGAGAGATCTAATCTCTGCCCGAGGTGGTCGCTTGGGAGAGATCTTATCTCTGGCCAAGGTTGGTTCTCAGGAGAGATCTTATCTCTGGCCAAACTTCTCGGGAGAGATCTTATCTCTGGCCGAAGTTGATGGTCTTTGACCTGCTCATGTTAGGATGAGGTCTTCCTCCTGTTTCTAACACGGTGACTATTGACTACTTCTTTCCTTGTCATTACATAGTTTTGGCATCCAAAAATAATATACTATTGAAAGGGAAGAACTTTATTGAAAGAAAGTTACTGGCAATGTATTTCCGAATTCTTTGTGATTCAGGGTCGTGGTAGCATTGTTCCTCCATGCTTCTTCATGCGGACGACCTTTTCTATGTCATGCTAGCTTCCTCACTTTGAAGCATGCTTCTCTTGGCTTCGACGCTGGGACCTGGGGTAACGTTGACGATGTCGTGAGGCGGCCGACCTTATCGTTTCTTATTACGGCAGCGCCTTTCGTCGATCTTTAGGCTGGCATCGAATGAATTTACCCAGCCATCCCTTTCTAACGAGCTCCTCGATTTCATCTCGGAGCTGGATGCACTCCTTAGTGTCGTGGCTGTGGTCGCGATGGTAGAGGCAGTACTTGCTTCAGTCACGCTTGTTTGGGGGAGACCGTAACCCTTCTGATCTTGACAGTTGGTTCTTAACTTTGGTGAGGATCTGATTTGAGGAGCATTGAGGGGGTCGTAGTCATGGAATCTTTTGGGAGGAGGGCTTCTTCGTGCTTCTCTATGAGCTCGAGGAGTTTGGGCCCACCTGCTATCGGAGGGAGTCCGTGGGTGTGGCCAAACTTCATTCGGCTCTCCATTGCCTGCCAGCCGCTCCCTTAAGGCTTCTTCCGCACGGGCATATCTCTCAGCCCGAGCCAGCAGATCGGCGAAATCCCTGGGATACCTTTTCTCCAAGGAGAACAGTAAGTTATTTTTCTAAAGGCCACCCTTGAGTGCGGCCATCGCGACAGACTGGTCCAAGTCCCGAACTTCCAATGCCGCAATGTTAAATCGGGTGACGTAAGCTCGGATGGATTCCCCTTGCTTCTGCTTGACGTTCATCAGGGAATCTAAACCTCGGCTCGGTCGTCGACTGCTGATGAAGTGGGCCACGAACTGACTGCTCATTTGGTCAAAAGAGAAGATCATACTTGGCTACAATGCCGAGACCAGTTCCTCACTGCCACATTAGGTAGATGGGAAGGCTCGGCACAGCATGGCGTCTGAAGCACCGTGAAGCAGCATCATGGTCTGGAAGGCCTCCAGATGATCAACCGGATCAGAGATCTCATCGTAGCTTTTATGTTGAGGGAGCTTGAAGTTCAGCGGGATGGGCTCTTGCATTATTTGGAGGGAGAAAGAGGGATCGGTGCGGACATCGGCATGATGAAATGGGGCGACGTGGTCGAGCTCTTCAATCCATCGATCCATCTCCCACAGTCTGTGATCGAGGGCGTCGTGTCGCTTGCAGATCTTGGGGGGCTTCCAGCTACAAATGGGGAAGGTCTCCCCTAGAAGAGAACCATGATCCGAACATGGATCCTCGACTCTCTGTTTCTCCTTCTCAGGGGTGATGGGTATGTTGGCCCTGGTACTCTTTCTTGGGGCCAATTCCTGACATTCCGATGGTGGATTTCCTGGTGGAGTCACCACCAGGGGCTGCTGTAAGACCTGCATTGCCTCCGCAAGGCCACGGACCTATCGGACAAGCAGGTCAAACTGCTTCACATCCACCGCGCATGCAGGTGGAACCTGAGCGATCAGGGTCGAAGCAGGAACAGATGGATCTGGATGGGATCGGAATGCGGAGGCCGCCGATCGTCGAGTTGAGGCTCTCCTAGGAGGCATTTTCTATTTGGAAGAGAACTCTGGTAAGGAAGAAGAGGGATCTCCAGAGAGAGAGAAATAGTCACCGAGCACTCCTTTAAGAATAAGAAAATCTCGAAGGTTCAAGCCCTCCTTCTAGCACCAATCTGTTGACGCAGAATCTCATCATCATCGAAATTTATTGGAGTGGAGGCCAATGAGATCGCCGTCGGAGACCTACAAAATAAAGTCCCATCCAAAGTCGATGGGGGGTGGCTCCGACAGGACCCTCCGATGATCAAGTCAGCTCCAGTCAATAGGAATGGAGTGCTCAGTGTGGAGTTCGGTAGTGTTTAGAGGAGGAGAAAAGGATTTTTCAGAACCTGACGTAAGCGTATCTAGAGGATCCTTTTTATAGAGGGAGCTTATTGTAACTGCTTTGATTAATGATTACCGTAACTATCCTAATCCATGCCGATCGTTATTGACTTTAAATATCGATCATTATTGACTTGATAAATGCTGATCGTTATTATCGTGTAACCATTTAGTAGTGGGATCGCCTGCAGGAATCCATCAACAGTCTGTAAGAAGTTTTGCTTTCATAGAAGTTCGGCCACTGAAAGTTCGATCGTTGGGAGTTTGAAGGAGCTCGACTGCTTAGTAGTTCGGTCGGCTGTAATAGTTTGGTCAAGACTCATCCGCCGAAGTTCTTCCGTGGCTACTAGTCGCATCAGGCTGGGCACCGAACTTGACTTCGGTAGGAGCGGGATTTATCCCCAATAAATTATATTTTAGATCTATTTATTTACTATTTTTGATATTATAATTATTATAATAATATCTAAAAAATAATAAATAAAATTATTTAATTTTAAACATCATATAAGATATGATTGATGCATGTCTAGACTAGTTGTAGAATAGTTCTACATAGTTGTCTATATTAGAGTTTATTTTGGTAAGATCAATTTAAATCTAATTTTTTAGATTATTATGAGATAATATAGATCTGAAAACATGCATGATTCGATACATGAGATGTATGCAAAATATGCCATGATTAGATCTAATTTGTATATGAGATATATGATATAGATCTAAAATTGTTTTGTAGTATTGACATGTTCCTGATTAAGGCGTTCCTCTTGGCCGTCCGGTCATAAGAATGAAGAAGGGTTTAAAGGCCCTCTCTTCCCATTCGATGGGGTGTTCTTATGATGTGTAGGGGTGCTGCGTGTTCGTCCTTAATCAGAAAACCAAAACTTACTTTCTGCAAAACCCTAGATCCTGAAACCCTAGGATTTATTGTGCATATTTTGTTTATGAACCCTACTTAATTAAGAATTAAGATTATGGAATATTAATTAGGTCTAAAATTGAGAATTTCAGATCTAAGACATATTCATAATACTGGGTTCGGGCTTGGGTAGCTCAATTAGGTCTAAGCGGTTGATCAAACCGAATCAAGAGTTGGTTAGATGGGATCAACAATGCTTAAATTGACCAGCCTAATAGGATTAAGTCTGGGTCAAGATCGAGTCACGATCAAGCAAGACCTAATTAGGCTCAGAGGTTAGAGTCTGGATTGTAGGCTAACCCAATTGGTTCTGGCTCAACAATTTGGTGTCTAAGGTAAGTTTGGCACATACGATCGACTGATTTTTAATTGGAAGCTACTCGACCTGAATGCATTCTTGTACGAGTTAATGGCATATTCCTTCCACCGATCTCACTTACCTGGCCATATCTGTTGACACAGTTCTGATCTGAGGTGGTCAATAATCCGAGCTAACCCATGCCACTAGGTTAGTCATAATTGTTATGACTATGACAAGTCTAGTTTAATGAGACCTGAATCAATTCTCCCTAAGAAAAGATTAAGTCTGAGGTCTTCCACCATTGTAGATGTGCGGGCCCTTCCCGGGGTTGATTGTTCTCGGCTGGATACAGTGGCTCAGTTGCACCGGAAAAGATGCAACCATGTCTATTAGGCATTGGATGCTATGGGCTGGAGGATGAGTTGGGCTCAATATTTTGGATACGGTGAGAGACTCAATTAGGAATCCAGTCTATGCAAATGGTGGGTCTGACTTAACTAAGGAGTGGATCAATATTCTGGATACGGTGAGATTCATGAATTAGAGACCAAGTTTGGGTGCACCATGATTAGAGAATCATTGAACAAGAGTTGTTCACTCATTGGCTAACCCATCACCAATAACTGTTAGGTGAGGTGATGAGTCAGTTGGTGAGACCGCACCACCCACTAGAAATCATTAATCGTGGAGATTTTCGCATCTCTACAGAGGGAGTGTAGGGATCCGAGAAAATAGTGGGAGCTAATTTGTTTAAAAATAAAATTCCTAAATAAATTGGTCAAGTCAATAATTACAGTATCTAACTAGAATCTTTGACTCTCTACAGGAAAAATGTCTGCGTCCAACCCATTGGCACGTATCCTGGACACACATAGACTGACGGACCCAATTATAAAGATTGGCTCAGGAACTACAAAATTATTTTGGGTTCCGAGAAGTTAACCCATGTTTTGGACCAGGACCCTCCCACCTTACCAGCCCGTCCATCCACTGAACAGAGAGCGTCTCTGGAAAAATGGATAGACGAAGATAATAAGGCCAGATATTACATGTTGGGCTCGATGTCTGATGAGCTCCAGCGCCAACATGAAGATATCGGGACTGCTCGCCAAATGTTGGCTCACCTGCAGGAGATGTTTGGTGAACAGAGTCGCGCAGCCAAATATCAAGTCACGAAATGACTTTTTAAGGCTAAGATGCGTGATGGGCAGTCAGTCCAAGATCACTGTCTGACAATGATCAAGGACATGGAAGAGCTTGAGAAGCTCGGTGTGAAGTTAGACTTGGACCTGCAGAACGATATTATTCTGCAATCCTTGACTGATGCATATGGGCAATTCATCATGAATTACCACATGCATAAACTTCAAAATTCCTTGGCCGAATTAATGAATATGCTGGTTACCGCTGAGCTTTCTATGAAAGGTTCTAAAGGCTCAGTTCTTGCTATGGAACGGACTTCTTCCAAAAGAAAGTCTTATGGAAAGAAAAAGAAGTCTGTGAAAAAGCAAGAAGGTGGAAGGATCAAAGAAGAAGAAGGCAGAAGCCGAAGAAAAAGGCCGATGTCAAAGGAAAGTGTTTCCATTGCAACAGCGACGGCCATTGGAAGCGGAACTGCCCTACTTACCTGGCCACCCTGAAGAACAAGAAGGAAGGTCCTTCTGGAGGTATGCTCGTTATTGAGTCTAACCTTACGGTTTCTTCTGCATCCAGTTGGGTGCTTGACTCTGGTTCTAGTGCTCATCTGTGCACTTCCATGCAGGGTCTTGAGGATAGCAGGAGGCTGAGGGATGGAGACATGATCCTACGCATCGGTAATGGAGCAAGAGTTGCTGCAGTAGCCGTGGGAACATACCCTCTTCGATTACCATCTGGTTTAGACTTAGTTTTGAAAGACTGTTATTATGTGCCTGCAGCTAGCAGGAATTTGATTTCTGTTTCATGCTTAGCACAAGAAGGCTATGTGATTACCTTCTTTAAGGACCATTGTAACATTCTTTATGAAAGAAATAAAATTGCAAATGGTTTCCTTATTAATGGTCTTTATCAGCTACATATTGATGTACCTATTCTAACTATCGAGCAAAACGTGAATGCCAAACGACCTAGGGATAGTCCAAACGACAGATATCTATGGCACCTGAGATTAGGTCATATAGCAGAAGATAGGATCAACAAATTGGAGAAAAATGGGCTATTGAGTCCATTGACTTTCGAGTCATATCCAACTTGTGAATCTTGTCTTCAAGGCAAAATGACTAAACTCCCTTTTGTTGGACATGGGGAGAGGGCCACAGATCTCCTTGCCCTAGTACATACTGATGTGTGCGGCCCATTTGATGTGCCGGCTAGAGGCAATTTTGTCTACTTCATTACCTTTACCGATGATCTGTCTAGGTATGGGTATGTGTATCTTATGAGACACAAGTCTGAAGCTTTTGAAAAGTTCAAAGAATTCAGACATGAAGTAGAAAAACAAACTGGAAAAACCCATTAAGGTTCTTCGATCAGATCGAGGAGGTGAATACCTTAGCCGGGAATTCCTAGACTATCTCAAGGAAAATGGCATAGTCTCTCAATGGACTCCACCAGGAACACCTCAACTCAACGGGGTTTCAGAATGGAGAAATCGGACTCTATTGGATATGGTTCGATCCATGATGAGCTTCACAGACCTCCCTGATTTTCTTTGGGGACACTCATTGTTAACTTCAATTTATCTACTGAATAGGGTTCCCTCTAAAACCGTTCCTACCACACCGTATGAGATATGGCACGGTAAGAAACCAAGTCTGAGTCATCTCAGAATTTGGGGTTGTCCGGCTCATGTCAAAAGACAACAAGCGGACAAGTTAGAGTTTAGGTCCTTTCAGAGCTCGATTCATAGGATATCCTAAAGAGTCATTAGGATACTATTTCTACATTCCAGAAGACCACAATGTGATTGTGAGTCGACATGCCATCTTTCTTGAAAAATAGTTTATTCAAGATAGCGGCATTGGAAAGCAGATTAAGCTTGATGAGAAAGTCTCACAAGTACAACGAGCTAAGGACCAATTGGAACCAAATCAGGTTGAGCCAATAAGAACACTACCTCCTCCACCTCGTAGATCGGAAAGAGTTTTCCATCCCCCTGAAAGATACTTAGGTATTATTTCAGAGGAAGTAGAGGAAAATGTTCCTCATAGGTAATGGTGCTCATGGTGATGATCCCAAAACCTACAACGAGGCGATATCAGATATCGACTCCGAGAAATGGCTAGAGGCAATGCAGTCAGAAATTGACTCGATGCACTCAAACCAAGTCTGGACCTTGGTAGATCCACCAGAAGGTATAGTACCTATTGGGTGTAAATGGATCTTCAAGAGAAAGATTGGTGCAGATGGGAATGTGGAGACATTCAAGGCTAGACTAGTGGCAAAAGGTTATAGTCAACGTGAAGGCATTGACTATCAGGATACCTTTTTCCCAGTGGCTATGCTAAAATCCATCCGCACATTGCTTGCCGTTGCAGCCTATTTCGATTATGAAATATGGCAAATGGACGTGAAAACGGCATTCTTAAATGGATATCTTGAGGAAGATATCTATATGGAACAGCCGCTAGGTTTCACATCCAGTGATACTGATCACAAGGTTTGCAAGCTGCAAAGGTCCATATATGGACTTAAGCAAGCATCTCGGAGCTGGAACACTCGTTTCAATGATGTGATCAAAAATGTTTGGTTTCATCAAAAATGAAGAGGAACCATGTGTTTTCAAAAAGGTCAGTGGGAGCGCTGTTGTCTTCCTCGTATTGTACGTGGATGACATCCTCCTTATTGGGAATGATATTCCCATGTTGACATCAGTCAAATTATGGTTGTCCAAGGAATTCTCCATGAAAGACCTAGGTGAAGCATCCTTTATTCTAGGAATTAAGGTCTATAGGGATAGACCGAATAGGATGCTAGGACTTTCACAGAAGATGTACATAGAGGAAGTACTAAAGAGGTTTAGTATGGAAAACTCTAAGAGGGGATTAATACCCTTCAGACATGGTATTCATCTTTCCAAGAAGATGTGCCCTAGCACACCTGAGGAAATAGAACGCATGAGCAAGATCCCTTATGCTTCTGCAATAGGGAGCCTCATGTATGCCATGCTATGTACACGACCTGATATAGCCCATGCTGTGAGTGTCACAAGCAGATATCAGTCAAATCCAGGTGAAGAACACTGGACTTCTGTGAAATGTATCCTTAAGTACTTGAGAAGAACTAAGGATATGATGTTGGTCTTTGGTAATGGAGAACTCCAAGTCCAGGGATACACAGACTCGGATTTCATGTCCGATATAGATGATCGAAAGTCGACATCTGGGAGTCTGTTTGTGTGCAATGGTGGTGCTGTCAGCTGGAAGAGTTCCAAGCAAACTGTGATAGCAGATTCCACCATGGAAGCAGAATATATCGCTGCATCAGAGGCTGCGAAGGAAGCATTCTGGTACAAGAAGTTTGCTGCAGAAATTGGAGTAATGCCATCAGATGCCATTCCTCTATACTGCGACAACAATGGCGCCATAGCCCTTGCTAAGGAGCCGAGGTCTCACCAGAAATCCAAGCACATTGAGCGGCGATACCACCTCATCCGCGATTACCTCGAGAAGGGTTACGTCGAGGTCAAGAGAGTCAACTCCGCAGATAATGTGGCAGACCCACTTACAAAGCCGTTGGGCCAGCAGAAGATCGAAGCCCACCTTGAGAAGATGGGACTTAGACTTGTAGCCAATTGGCTTTAGGACAAGTGGGAGATTGTTAGATATATGTGCCCTAGAAGCCAGAATTGGCTGACACTTGTAATACACTTCTAGGGGCAAAATTATAATTTTGACTAAAATCAATAAAATGGGTTATTTTCTATCACATATGTGTATTTAGTGTCTGTGATACATCCTTTGAGTTAATGGTAATGATAATTCATATTTTCAAGAGTTGAAAATTTAAGACATGAATAATCATTATTAACTCATAAAATGCTCCCGACCATAGGATCATCACGAGGATGGTGATTGATCCGGAAGGTTGGTGTACAATCGCTTCTCTTTAGTAGATGAGTCTTGAGTCTACGGTGTGGAGACACCGGAGCGAGAGTACAGGTACTCGTTAGAGAACGAGGGCACTGAGCGTGACCACCTCGAGTAGTCATTAGGAAGTCTACCTTCTCGTCAATGACTGACTCGATGCTGCAGTAGTGTGTCTGGTTCTTTGACCTGAGGTGCATCGGCAGTTCACCTTGAGGGTGTTATAGTTTGACTACACCATTACTCGGTCTCCTAGCCATATGGAACCCTGAGGTGTATGTTGGCTATAGCATGTTCATTGTAGGAACTGGATTGCATCAAGATGGAATCTATCTACCTCGGTGGTAGAGGAGCAGCCCTATGATGATCATGAGAATCAAGTCCAGAAGCCCATGGCCATGGCAGAGTGAAATAATAGAAAGAGTTTCTATTTAGATTTTCACATTGGACTTCGAATCGAATGATTACATCATATGACAGAAGACTAGGGTTTGACGAGTTCACCTTAACCCTAATCTGATCGGGGCTCAAGATAGAAGAACTTAATCACACAGGTAGCTGCACCAAGAGGTTCGCATTCAGCTCTGATGGGTTGCCACCATATACTGCTAGGTGTCACTGGTGGATTTTGGGAGCAATTAGAATGATTTAGATGATCGATCATTCTAGCTGTTCGAATCAGAAGAGTTCTGATCCATCGAAAGGAGTTTCGATGATGTCGATGATAGAGATCATGACATATCCCATTACCATACAGAACTGAACCTAACTGGGTCACACACAAACAAGGGTTTGAATCTGGTGATCATCAATTGAACTGATCTAGTTCAATTGATCTGAATGAGATTCAATTAGGTTCAAGAAAATCGTGCTAGCACTCGATTGAACCTAACGTTCTTCTTTTACTATCATAAATAAGTTGTCCTGACTGAGCCAAAGGAGTTTGTGCTCAATCAGAGGCCTTCATATGGTCTGACTGGAGGTTGTCCAAGTCAGAAAAGGTTGTCTTATTTTGTAAGACATTACCTGCCATTTTTGGTCACCTGCCATTTCTTGTTCCTTTGACTTTGGTCAAAAGTCTGACCTTTGACTGGTCAAATGTTGACCATTGACACTTTGACTTTTGACCACATGTGTCATGCACCTATTGGAGAGCTGGTGGGGGCCTGTCCCCCTGCCAGAACCTGGCAAGGAGGAGGGCGCACGCCACCCTTGGCGTGTGCCCAAGTTGGAGGCGCCCAGGAGTCCCTTGTTGGACAAGGGACTCCATCTCCTTTTTGGATTCCAATTAGAGTTCTCCTAAGAACCAACTTTGACTGGTCTTAGGCGCCCTCTAAGGAGGAATCCAGGGGACTCTATTCCCACCAATCAGATTTAGATCTGATTTCACAAAGGGTTGTGATTGGTTGGGAAGAAGAGGAGTTGGATCACAGCTTAGTCTATAAATAAGACCCTGCGCCCAACTCAAAGATTGAATTGAAAAGAATTTGAAAAATTCCCATGCCCCAAGGCTGCCTCTCCTCTCCTCCTCCATGCCAAACCATCTTCTCCCTCTCCTCTCCATGTCCAAAAGTGAGTTTTGGATTCTTGGTTGGTGCAATCCAGATCAAGAGAAAGGCGACTGAAAGCTAGAAGGCTGCGCTGCTGCAAAGGACAACTGCTGATCTTCAAAAGGAGTTTTGAAGATCCTCCAGATCAGATCCAGATCTGATTTTTGGAGATGTGATAGAGAAGAAGAGGATCTCCAGATCCAACCCGAGTGGATACCGGTAGAGGCCAGGCACTTGCGTGGCTAGATCCAGAACCTTCCGCTGCTTACAGGATCATCAACAGGGATAATAGGATTACCCAACATCAAGGTAAATTAAATTTGATTTAATTTATCTGATTTTATTTTATTATTAGAATAATAAGGATCAGATCTGAAACATCCTATATCTAATTAGGATCAAAGAGAAAAATTTTTGAAATATATCTCTTGATCCGATCAGATCTGAACGAACCTGGTTCGAAAAATCAGAATTTTCTCATTGGAAGGTCCAGCCGGTCGGTCCCTCAGGTAACGGAGTCATCAAGAGATGGCAGGGATTGAAGGTCCCTGAGGCCAAGGTCCTATTTTAGGCCAAACTTGAAGTCATCAAGAGATGAAAGCTAAAGTCATAATATAGACTGATTAAAGATCTTCAGAAGACTAAGATCGAGATCCTATTTTAGGCCAAACTTAAAGCCATCAAGAAATGGAAGCCAAAGTCACAATATAGGCTGAATCAAAGGTCTTCAAAAGGCTGAGGCCGAGGTCCTATTTCAGATCGAGATCGAGGTCCTATTTTAGGCCAAACTTGAAGTTATCAAAAGACTGATGTCTCTACTCTTGGCTCTAGATTATCAACTTCTCCCTACATGCCATGAGGGGACAATACCTAACATGATTCTTGAGAATATTCTAGTAGGTAAATAAAATATCTCTGACAACTTACAACTCTCCCATGACTAAAAACCTACAACCCATCCTAACAAACTCTAGACCCTTCTATAAAAGGAGAAAAAGAGGGATCCCAAGGTATGCAACTTCTTCTCTCCAAAATGCTCATCCTTTTTCTTTTGTTGAACGAAAAACTGACTTGAGCGTCGGAGGGTCCCTGCTAGAGCCAACTTCAATCAGGGACTTCTCTTGTAGGTACAGTCACCTACATCTCATCATCGCTGACTTGCCATCATTGCACAACTCCAACCAATCCGACCTCGAGATAGATTTCTGCATCAACAAAGTTCATAAAAGAAAGATGCACAAAAATGATGAAAAGCCAGAATAATAATTTTATTCATTAATAATTTAAGTATAAATTATATAGAGCTCAACCATCTACAATCTAGATGATTGAATTTAGGATACAATTTTTAACAACTTTCACTTAGATTAAAGCCATTCAAAATAGTATTAAATACCCATCTTCCATGTATGATTGTCGAACTCTTTGATTTGAGGGCTTTAGTAAATGGATCAGCCAAGTTCTCCTTTAGGTCGATCTTCTGAAACTCGACGTCACTTCGCTCCATGATCTCTCGTACAAGATAGTAGCAATGCAGAATGTGCTTGGTGCATTGATGTGCCTTTGACTCCTTTGCTTGAGCTATGGCTCCAGTGCTATCACAGTAAAGCAGAATCAAACCATCTAAGGAGGGTGCCACTCCCAACTTGCTGATAAACTTTTGCAGCCACACAGCTTCTTTCACAGCATCAGATGCCATGACATGCTCTGCCTCGCATATAAAATTGACCATAGTGTGCTACTTAGAACTCTTACAGCAGACCACTCCACCATTCAAGGTAAATACATAATCTGACATGCTCTTACTATCATCATGATCTAGCTAAAAATTGGAATCAGTATATCCCATAAGTTTCAAGTTAGCATCTCTATAAATGAGCCATTAGTTCTTAGTATTTCTTAAATACTTCAGGATTGTCTTTACAACCTTCTAATGATTCTCACTCAAATTAGATTGGTACCTACTCACTATCCCTAGTAAGTATGCCACATCCGATCTTGTACATATCATAGCATACATAATAGAATCCATTACCAAAATATATGATATTCTATTCATACGCTCTCTCTCTCTTAACGAGTTATCGGACAATCCCTCTTTGAGAGAGTAATTTCATGGCCTATCAGAAGATAGTCTTTTTTAGAATTTACTATGCTGAACCATTTCAACATGGTATTAATGTATGTGGACTGAGATAATCCAAATAATTTTTTAGATTTATCTCTATAGATTTTCATCCCTAGGATGTAGAAAGCTTCTCCTAAGTCCATCATGAAGAACTGAGACGACAGCCAAACTTTTATTTTCTGTAATGCAGCGATGTCATTCCCAAGATAATATCATCCACATACAATATAAGAAATACTACTACAGAATCATTAGCCTATTTATATATATAGAGTTTCTCTCTATTCTTAATAAAACCATATGTTTTGATCACCTTATCAAAATACATGTTTCAACTCTGAGATGCCTGCTTCAATCCATAAATGGATCTTTGTGAAGGAAAATCTCATTTTCTACCATAGGATCATCCAGATATGATCAGATCTAAGGTAAATTTTTTTAAAAAAAAATTCTTACAATTTGATCAGATTTAAGAGTTCTCAGATCTGATCGAGGTGATCTAATATTAAATACAAAAATAATTCTAAATAAAAAACATCTCATGTACCTGATTAGGATAATCTGATTATCCTGAAGATGATCCAGATGCTCCTGAGGTTCTAGATTGAGCCACACATATGCCTGGCCTCTATTAGAGTCCACTCGAACAGGATCTAGAAGTCTTTTCATTCTAAATCAAAGCTCTAAAGATCATATCTAAATCTGATCTAGAAGTTCTTCAAAACTCCTTCGATGGAGTAATAGTCATCTCTTGAAATAATGCAGCCTTCATCTTGATCTGGGCACCAATATTCTTTGGACGGCTCTTAGACTTGTGCCCAACTCCTTGATTGTGGAGAGGGAAGAAAGAAGAGTAGAGGGAGGCATGGAAGAGAAGAGGGCAGCCTTACAGCATGATGAAAGGGAGAAGCTCTTGAACCCTAGGCGTAGATAGGGTTTAAATAAATCCTGCTACACCATACAATGCCACATCACCTCGGCCAATCAGAGGCTTTTATTTAATCAGATCTAAATCTAATTGATGGAGTGATATCACCTGATCTAGTCAGGTAAGAGACCCCTCAAACTCTCCATAGGTGGCACCATAGATGGATAGGCCCAACTTCTTTGGTGCCTAAGAGCCCATCTCTATCAAATATCCCTAGAGTCCCATCTGTATGGGACTCCTCCTTTTATCCACATGGGGTGCACGCCTAGGGTGGAGTGCATCCTCTCTCCTTCCTCTTTTAGCAGGGGGACAAGAGCCCCAAGTACTCTCCAATGGGCGCATGCCACATGGCCCTTTGTTCAAGTGTCCAAGGTCAACTGTTGATCAATATCCAAAATAGAAAAATAGCAGATGACAGAAATTGGCAGGTGGTGTCTTAAAATCATCTAATGAATTAAGACAATCCTTTTCAAACCTGGACAAGCATCAGTCAGACTAAGATAAGATTCTTGAGTGAGTCCAAATAAATTTGGCTCAACCAAGACAAACCAAAATGATTATAGAAGAAGAATGTTAGGCTCAATCATGTGCTAGCATGATTTTCTTGAACCTAATTGGATCTAATCCAAATCAACCGAACTAGGTTAGCCCAATTGATGACATTCAGACCCAATCTCTTATTTGTGTACCTAGTTAGTTTCAGTTCTGTATGATAATGAGATATGTCATGATCTCCATCATCGACATCATCGAAACATCTTTTGATGGATCAGAATTTTTTCGATTCTCACTATTAGAATGATCGATCATTCAAGTTGTTCCTAAAATCCACCAGTGACACCAAGTAGTGTATGGTGGCAAACCATTAGAATTGAAAATAAATCTCTCAGTGTAGCTACCTATGTGATTGGGTTCTTCTATCTTAAGCCCCAATAGGATTAGGGTTAAGGTGAACTCGTCAAACCCAACATCTGTCATATGAATTAATCATTCAATTCGAATCCGATGTGAAATCCTAATAGAAACTCTTTCTATCATCTTCACACTGCTATGGCCATGGACTTAAGGACTCAATCTCATGGTTATCATAGGGCTACTCCTTATCTGCCGAGGTAGATAGATCTCCTATTGGTGCAATCTAATTTCTACAATAAATATGCTATAGCCAACATACACCTTAGAATTTCGAATGGTTAGGAGACTGAGTTATGGTATAGTCAAACTATAACACCCTCAAGGTGAACTGCTGATGCACTTTAGGTTAAAAAATCAGACACACCACTATAGCATCGAACTAGTCATCGATGAGAAGGTAGACTTCATCATGACTGCTCAAGATGGTCACACTCAGTATCCTCATTCTTTAACGAGTATCTGTACTCTCGCTCCGATGTCTCTACACCAAAGACTCAGAATTCATCTACTCCAAGAAAGCGATCATACACCAACCTTACAGATCGATCACCATCCTTGTGATGATCCTATGGTCAGAAGCAATTTATGAGTTAATTATGAAAATTCATATCTTAAATTTTCAACTCTTCAAAATATAAATTGTCATTACTATTAACTTAAAAGATATATCATAGACACTTTAAATACACACTATGATAGAAAATAATTCTTTTATTAATTTATAGTAAAAATTATAAAATTATCCTTAGAAGTATATTACAAGTGTTTAACCAATCTTGCTTCTAAGGCACACATCTAACAAACTCCCACTTGACCTAAAGCCAATTGGCTACAAATCTAAGTTTCATCTTCTAAAGGTGGGCTTCGATCTTCTATTGTCCCAACAGCTCTATTAGCAGGTCAGCCACATTGTCTGCAGTGTCAACTCTCTTGACCTTGATGTATTCCTTCTTGAGATAATCGCGAATCAAATAGAATCACCACTCGAAGTACTTGGATTTCTGGTGAGACCTCGGCTTCTTAGCTAGGGCTATGGCGTCATTGTTGTCGCAGTATAGAGGGATAACATCTGATAGCATCACCCTAAGCTTTACGACGAACTTCTTGTACTAGAATGCCTCTTTTAGAACTTTCGATGTAGTGATGTATTTTGCTTCCATGATGGAATTAGCCATCATAGACTACTTGAAACTCTTCCAACTAATAGCTCCACCATTGTATATAAATAGACTTTCAGATGTCGACTTTCGATCATCTATGTTGGACATAAAATCTGAATATGTATATCCCTGGATTTGGAGTTCTCAATTACTAAAAATTAGAAATATATCTTTAGTTCTTCTCAAGTACTTAAGGATACATTTTATAGAAGTCCAGTGCTCTTCACCTGAATTCAATTGATATCTACTCACGACACTCACAGCATGGGCAATATTAGGTCGTGTACATAGCATGACATACATAAGGCTCCCTATTATCGAAACATAAGGGATCTTGCTCATGCATTCAATCTCCTCAGGTGTACTAGGGCACATCTTCTTAGAGAGATGAATGCCATGTCTAAAGGATACTAAATCTCTTTTGGAGTTTTTCATGCTAAACCTCTTTAGTACCTCTTCTATATACATCTTTTTTGAGAGACCCAGTATCCTATTCAGTCTATCCCTATAGACTTTAATTCCCAAAATAAAGGATGCTTCTCCTAGATTTTTCATAGAGAACTTTTTAGCCAACCACATTTTGACTATAGTCATCATGGGAATATCATTTCCAATCAGGAGAATGTCATCCACGTACAGTACAAGGAAGATAACAGTGCTCTCACTGACCTTTTTGAATACACATGGCTCCTCCTCATTTTTGATGAAACCAAATGATTTGATTACATTATTGAAACGAGCATTCCAGCTTTGAGATGTTTGCTTAAGTTCATATATAGATCTTTGCAGCTTGCATACCTTATGATCACCATCACTGGATGCGAAACTAAGCGGTTGTTCTACATTAATATTTTCTTCAAGATATCCATTTAAGAATACTGTTTTTATATCCATCTGTCATATTTCATAATCGAAATAGGCTGCAACAGTAAGCAATGTGTAAATGGATTTGAGCATGGCTACTAGCAAAAAAGGATCTCATAAGTATAATAATTTAACATAAAAAGTATTAATATCTTGGTTATTTAATTTTTAATATTTTATATTTAATATTTTCTATATTCTTTTCAGGAAACTTGACAAGTGCTATGATTTATCAACCATTTCTCAAACCCAAGCCAACATACACTAAGATTAGAAATGGACTGCATAAAAGTTGAAGTGAATCGGATATAAATCAGACCTAGAATGGAGAATCAAAGATAATTCAAGCTCGGGCCCAAATTCAAACTCGGCCCAAATTCAAAAGAAATACAAATTCAAATTAAATGATGTCCATGTGCATTTAAAGAAGGGAAGATGTTGCTGGGCGTTGTTCACTGGAAATCTTCTTAACGCGTAAACTGGATGATGCAATGCAGCATGATTTGGGCGCTGTGGAATTAAACAAGACAAGGGAAACGTGTGGCTCAATGTGAGTGGGTCTTTGTGCGGAGCTGGCGCACGAGTTCAGACAAATCCGGAAGGCTATGCAGAAAAAAAAAATAAAATAAAATAAAAAATAATTTAAAAAATAATTAAATAATATTTGTCTTTCTTGTCTTATATTTTTTCATTCATCTCATCCATCCATCTTTTAATCTTTATATCTTTTTATTAGTCCTACATCTAAAATATACAAACTCTTTCTTTCTCTTGACATCTATAAATAAAGTCCAATACCACCATATTGATATATCTCTCTCCACATCATAACTCTTATAGGAACCTGTGTGCCAGACAAAAATACCTATGGACAAAATTTTTATCTACCTTTTATCCACTTTCTTCTATCCTTTCAACATACGAGAATGAGAGTTAGCTAGAAAATGGTTGGCCAAGAGAGATTTTTATGTTTTTATTTTTCTGTGTCAACTCCAAGCCCTGTTAAAGGCTTAGGAGTTAAAAGTTTTCTCTTTGTATTAAGAAGTTTTATCAGCAATAAAAAAATTAGTTTTTTTCTCATCAATTTAATTTTTAGCAAATAGGATAATTTAAATTCCTATAATTTAATTCTTATAATTTTTAATTTCAGCACTAGGTTAGTTTATTTTTCTTGCTAAGCATTAGAATAGTTTATTTCTGCAAATCTTTAATTTTTGTAATTTAAATTTTAGCAAATAGTATAGAATTTAATTATAAATAAGTTTAAAGCTTCAATTTTAATCATGTATAGCTAAGCAATCCTCTGGGATTTGCAATAAAGCTAAACAATGATTAGAAGCTCTTCTTAGGATTTCTTCTTAGTTTTTATCTTTTTAGTTCTTCTTCTTTCAAGCTTCTTGCTAAGAGACTTGATGGATTATCATTAGATTTCAATCCCTTTATAGTTCATGCTTGATTCGGTGCAAGATTGGTGTAGGCAGAAGGTCTAAATCTTTTTAAATCCTTCTTCTTCTTCTTTGTGAAAAACTTTGATGGATTATTGTTGGATCAGAGCTCCTTTATAATCCATACTTGGGTAACACAAGAGAAGCAGTTGAAAGGAGAGTACCTTAATTAGGGTAAATGCTTGTCCATACATTACACCTTAATCAAAGGATATTATAAGAAAAATCTTAAAATAGCTCTCTAAGTCATTGATCTAGTGGATTCAAAAGCTCTAGATCTTTAGATTATTATTCTCTGCATTTAATTTACTATTTAGTAGTAAGTAACAAATAATCTTCCAAAATTTTTATTAAAGCTCGCTTGAGCAAGGATTTGAACGTAATTCAAATATAATTCCTCGTAGGATCGATCCGTACTCACTGAATGTGCTACCTTACACACCGTGCGTTTGTGGTTAATTTTAAGACACATCAAGTTTTTGGCACCATTGTCGAAAAATTGGCATATTTTAAATTATGTTCTAAATTCTTGTTCTTCATACTTTTAGTTTAATTTTAGTCTGACCTTTCTATTTTTTTTTTTATCTTGCTTTGTAGAAAATTGATGAGTGCTGGAAATCAGGTGTATAATCTAACATTTTTTTTTTTTTTAGCTTACTAATTTGATCTTAGTTCAGTATTAATTTTTTTTAAAAAACTTATTTATTCTTATTGGTTGTGCATAAGCATATCTAAACTACTTTAAGAGTATAAATCTAAACAAGATAAGGTAGACATTTCATCATCCTTCGTTAGCCTATAAATAAGTTTCCTCATTTGCATTCACCCTAACCTTAAATAAAATCAATTAGATGTCAACCCTAGGGATATCCGAGCTCGTTAGGATAAGAAAACCTAAGAGTTGGACCGGGTTTAAGTTGCTCGACTTGTCGGTGTCTAGGAAAGTGGTTTGTGGGACGACTAGACCTGAAGAAAGGTGATTTTTAATTGGTTCCGTTCGCTTACCTGATAAATCTAATTGATGTCTAAGAAAAGCAATGGGGGGGCTCCCATCGATCTTACACTTACCTAGCCGATTCGATTAGTCAATTTCAAACTTGGAGTGCTCGAAGGCAACCTTGGCAGTTAGAAGCTGTCTAGAATTAGGATAACCTAGGAGAGATAATTGCTTGATAAGTGTTTGAAAAATCAAAAAAAAAATAATCTTAACTAATTCTTCTTCCTCTTTTCTTTTCTTTTAAAAAAAATCAAAAATAATAATAATAAATATATAAAATAAAGTAAATTTTTCACTTACTTCATGGAGAAGAATTTTGGGTCGACTAGTTAGAATTGACTCGATTCCTGTGTCAAGTCTTAAAGTCCTTAAAATGGAAGAAATCAATCAGTCCTAAACCCTTAAGGATTTATATTACCCAGTTAGGTCTGTCCAGCCTTCTTGCATCAAGTTGTCCCAACCTACTACAAATAATTTTGAAACTAAATCTCAAATGATTAATATGCTTCCAAAGTTCACTCGAATAGAGGATGTATATATATTCATTAGGGAATTTGAAGAGGTTTGTGCAACTATAAGGCTACAATAACTTTCTGAGGATAAGATCAAGCTGAGACTAATCAATTTTGCCCTTAAGGATAATATCACAAAGTGGCTATACAGCCTACCAAATTAATCTATCACAACCTAGGAGGGCTTTGTAAGAGTGTTCCTTAAAAAATACTTTTTCCATCATAAGACAACTAGAATTAGAAATGAGATAAACCAATTTTACCAACTAGCTGGTGAGTCATTCTAAAAGTATTTTGACCATTTTAAGAAACTCTTGATCTAATGCCCACACCATGGAATAGAGACCTCGAGGCTATGCCAAATAGTTTACAAGGGACTAGATTCAAATTTTAGAACCATGCTAGAGTTAATGTGCCAAGGTCAATTTATGTACAAAGAACCTGTTGGTGTAGAATCTGATCGATGCCAGATCGAGCTGGAGTCGAGGAAGATGAGGTCGCTGTCGGTGACCTGCAAAATAAAATTTCATCCGAAGTCGGTGGTGGGAGCTCCGATAGGACCCTCTGATGATCAAGTCATCTCTTCTAACCAACAGAAATGGAGTACTTAGGAAAGAGTTCGATAGAGTTTCGAAAAGGAGAAGAGAGCTTAGAGAAAACATATCTAGAGGGTCCCTTTTATAGATGGAGCTCGGAGTAGATTGATAGATATAGTCAAAGCCGTCCGGTAGCTGGCCACTCAGGGCCGCGTGAGAGGGGTGCCACCTGCAGTAGACTGATAGTAATAGCTGTAGCCGTCCGGTAGCTGACCGCTCAAGGCTGCGTGAGTGGAGCATTGCCTGCAGTAGACTGATAGTGATAGCTATAGCTGTCCGATACTGAGCTGCTCGAGGCCATGTGCAGGGGGGAAGAGCTTTGACGTATGTCAATTCTAGAGGAGTTTGGACTTCTAAAGAGAATACGGCTAGAGGTGATCATCCGAAAGGAATGCTACTTGAAATTTGAAAGTAATCTGCTGGAGGAATCTGGATGGAGTTCGACTGATGGAGAAGTCCAGAAGGAGTCCGACCGATGGAGAAGTTTGGCTGAAAGAGTTCAACTGGTAGAGATGTTCGGCTAAAGAAGAAGTCCAAAAGGAGTTTGGCTCTTGGAGGAATCTAGCTGAAGAAGAAGTCTGGAAGGAGTTCGGCTCTTGAAGAAATCCGACTGAAGGAGAAGTCTGAAAGAAGTTTGGCTCCTGAAGGAATCCGATTGAAGGAGATATTCGAAAGAAGATGGGCTCCTGGAGGAATCCGACTGAAGGAGAAGTCTGGAAGGAGTTTGGTTCCTGGAGGAATCCGACTGAAGGAGAAGTTCGGAGGGAGTTCGGCTAGGGCTTGATCGCTGAAGGAGTTCGGCTGGGGTTCGACCGTTGGAGGAGTTTGGCTTGGGTTTGGCCGTTGGAGGAGTTTGGCTAGTTGAAGAAGTTTGGCTAAGGTTTGGCTGCTGGAAGAGTTCAACTAGTTGAAGAAGTTCGACTAAGATTTGGCTGCTGGAGGAGTTCGACTGGGGTCCGACCATTGGAAGAGAATTCTCGATCAAAGCTCTTTTGTGATTACCAAGCTGGAGTTCGACAGGAGTGGGGTTTATCCCCAATAATAGTCTCCCCCACTCTCGAGTTCGAACTTCAAAAAAAGGAAGTACAAAAAAGACGACTGCTGAAGTCCTCTTCCGGGCTCTGCACCAGTTCTGGTTGAAGCTCGAGGAAGATCTTATCTCCAGCTGAGGTTGAAGTTGAAGCTTGGGGAAGATCTTATCTATTGTTGAAGGGTTGATGTTGATGTTGAAGTTGAATTTTGGAGGAGATTTTGTCTCCAGCTGAGGTTGAAGGAGATCTTATCTCCTATTAAAGGGTTGGAGCTCGGGGGAGATCTTGTCTCCAGCCGAGGTTAACGTTGAAGTTGAAGCTCGGGGAAGATCTTCTCTCTTGTTGAAGGATTGACGTTGAAGTTGAATTTTGTAGGAGATCTTATCTACAGCCGAGGTTGACGTTGAAGTTGAAGCTCGGGGGAGATCTCATCTCCTGTTGACGTAGAAGCTTAGAGAAGATCTTATCTCCAGTCGAGGTTGAAGAAAATCTTATCTCCTAGTGACGTAGACATTGAAGCTTGGGGGAGATCTTATCTCCAGTCGAGGTTGAAGGAGATCTTATCTCCCACTGACATAGACGTAGAAGCTCGGGGAAGATCTTATCTCCAGCCGAGGTTTAAAGAGATCTCATCTCCTATTGATGTAGAAGCTCGGAGGAGATCTTATCTCCAGCCAAGATTGAAGGAGATCTCATCTTCTGTTGATGTAGAAGCTCGGGGGAGATCTTATCTCCAGCCGAGGTTGAAGGAGATCTCATCTCCTATTGACGTGGAAGCTCGGAAGAGATCTTATCTCTAGCCAAGGTTAAAGGACTTCAACTTGCTCATGTTAGGATGAGGTTCTCCTCCTGTTCCTAGCATGGCCACTATTGATTGCTTCTTCCCTGTTATCACATAGTTTTTATACTAAGAAATAATAATATTGAAATGGAGAAGTTTTATTGAAGGAAAATTACTGGTAGTACATCCTCAGATTTTCTAAATTCTAAGATCGTGGGAGCGTTCATCCTCCGAGCTCCTTCAGGCGATAAGTTCTGGGTCGGACGATCTCCTCTATTTCATATGGGACTTTCCAATTTGGGGCAAGCTTCTCCTGGCTCTGAGGCTGAGAGATGGTAGCTCGTCGAAGTACTAAACCTCCCAGAGATAGTGTTGATGATGCCAAGAGGTGGTCGATCTCCTTGTTGTTTCTTCCTCATTGGTGGTTCTAGCTACGGTAGTGCCCTTGGCCAATCTACTCTTGCTTCAGACCGACGTCTGAGGAATCGATCTAGCCGATCTCTCCTGATGAGCTCCTTGATTTCATCTTAGAACTGAATGCATTCTTCAGTATCGTGGCCGTAGTCATGATGGTAGAGGCAGTACTTGCTTCAATTGCACTTGTTTGAGAGAGATCGTAATTCTTCTGATCTCGATGTTGATTCTTGATTTCCATCGGAACTTGAGCTTTAGGAGCATTAAAGGGGGCGTAGTTGTGGAACCTTTCGAGGGGAGAACTTCTTCGCACCCTTCTGTTAGGGCTTCTTTGATGATGAGCTCGAGGGGGAGTTCGGCCTCGCTCACGCTTGGGGGGGTCCGTAAGCATGGCCGAACTTCATTCGGCCCTCCATCAGTGGCGGATCTATGCCGCTCTCCTATGGCTTTCTCATCCTTCAACTTGAAGGCTTCTTCCGCTCGGGCATATCTTTTAGCCCGAGCTAGCTGATCGACAAAGTCCCAAGATTACTTCTTCTCTAGGGAGAACAATAAATTATTCTTCTGAAGACCATCCTGGAGTGCGGCCATTGTAACAGACTGGTCCAGATTTTAGACCTCCAATGTAGCAGCATTAAATTGGGTAACATAAGCCCGGATAGATTCTCCATCCTTCTGTTTGATATTCATCAAGGAATTCGAACCTCGGTGGGGATGCCGGCTGCTAACAAAATGAGCCATAAATTGATGGCTTATCTGGTCAAAAGAAAAGATCGTACCCAGCTTCAATATCGAGTACCAGTTTCTTACTGCTCCCTTTAAGGTAGATGGAAAAGCTTGGCATAATATGGCATCTGGTGCACCATGGAGTAGCATCATGGTCCGGAAGGCTTTCAGATGATCGATCGGATCGGAGGTTCCGTTGTAGCTTTCAAATTGAGGGAGCTTGAAGTTTGGCAGAACAGACTCTTGCATAATTCAGAAAGAGAAATGAGGATCGGTGTAGACATCGTCATGGTGAACCAAAGCGACGTAGCAGAGTCCATCAATCTGTTGGTCCATCTTCCACAGTTTCTGATCGAGGATGTCATCTCGATTGCAGATCTTGAAAGGCTTCCGACTGTGGATGGGGAAGATCCCTTCCATAGAAGAATCATGATCCAAGCAACGATCCTCTGCTCTCTGTTTCTTTTTCTAGGGGCGACAAATATGCTAGCCTAAGTGCTCCACCTTGAGATTGGTTTCTGATATTTCGATAGTGGATTTTCTGATGGAACCGCCATCAGGGGCTGCCGCATGGCCTACACCATTTTGGTGAGGCCATGAACTTGCTGCATCAGCAGATTAAACTACTCTAGGTCTACCACGACCGTCGGTGGAGGAAAAGATTGAAGCATCGGTGATGGAGCGAGGATAGATGGATCTAGCCCAGATCTGATGGTAGAAGCGGTAGATCTTTAGGTAGTTGTCCTCTTTGGAGGCATTTCTCAGAATTGAGAAAGAAGATGGAGATGAACCTTGAAGAAGAAGATCCATAGGGTCGATTGAGCACTGCTTTAAGAATAAGGGTACCTCAAAAATAGAGGGCCCTTCCTCTAGCGTCAATTCTATTGGTGCAGAATTTGATCGATGTCGGATCGAGCTGGAGTTGAGGAAGATGAGGTTGCCGTCGGTGATCTGCAAAATAAAGTTCCATCCGAAGTCAATGGTGGTGGCTCCGGCAAGATCCTTCGACGATCAAGTCAGCTCTTCTGACCAACAAAAATGGAGTGCTCAGGAAAGAGTTCGATAGAGTTTCAGGAAGGACAAGAGAGCTTAGATATATGAATCCCTATAGATCTGAGTAGACAAAGTGATGAAGCATCGATAGTATTAATGCTAAAATCCTCTAAGCTAATGAACCATAAGGGAAATCCTGATTTTCGGTCCAGGTTCGTTCAGATCTGATCAGATCAAGAGATATATTTCAAAAATTTTTTCTCTTTGATCTCAATCAGATCTTGATATATTTCAGATCTGATTCTTATTATTTTAATAAATAAAATAAAATAAATAAATTAAATTAAATCAAATTTAATTTACCTTGATTTGGGTAATCCTATTACCCTGTTGATGATCCTGTTGCAGCGGAAGGTTCTGGATCTAGCCACGCAAGCGCCTGGCCTCTACCGGTATCCACTCGGGTTGGATCTGGAGATCCTCTTCTTCTCTATCACACCTCCAAAAATCAGATCTGGATCTGATCTGGAGGATCTTCAAAACTCTTTTGAAGATCAGCAGTCGTCCTTTTGCAGCAGCGCAGCCTTCTTAGCTTTTGATCGCCTTTCTTGATCTGAATCGCACCAACCAAGGTCCAAAACACTTTTGGACGTGGAGAGGAGAGGGGAGAAGGTGGGTTTGGCATGGAGGAAGGAGGGGAGAGGCAGCCTTGGGGCATGGGAATTTCTAATTTTCAATCTTAATTTGAGTTGGGCGCAGGGTCTTATTTATAGACTATCTGTGATCCAACTCCTCTTCTTCCAACCAATCACAACCCTTTGTGAAATCAGATCTAAATCTGATTGGTTGGAATAGAGTCCCCTGGATTCCTCCTTAGAGGGTGCCTAAGACCAGTCAAAGTTGGATTCTTAGTAGAACTCTAATTGGAATCCAAAAAGGAGATGGAGTCCTTGTCCAACAAGGACTCCTAGGCGCCTCCAACTTGGGCTCACGCCAAGGGTGGCGTGCGCCCTTCCTCCTTGCCAGGTTCTGGCAGGGGGACAGGCCCCCACCAGCTCTCCAATAGGTGCATGACATGTGGTCAAAAGTCAAAAGGGTCAATGGTCAACGTTTGACCAGTCAAAGGTAGACTTTTGACCAAAGTCAAAGAACAAGAAATGGCAGGTGACCAAAAATGGCAGGTAATGTCTTACAAAATAAGACAACCTTTTCTGACTTGGACAACCTCCAGTCAGACCATATGAAGGCCTCTGATTGAGCACAAACTCCTTTGGCTCAGTCAGGACAACTTATTTATGATAGTAAAAGAAGAACGTTAGGTTCAATCGAGTGCTAGCACGATTTCCTTGAACCTAATTGAATCTCATTCAGATCAATTGAACTAGATCAGTTCAATTGATGATCACCAGATTCAAACCCTTGTTTGTGTGACCCAGTTAGGTTCAGTTCTGTATGGTAATGGGATATGTCATGATCTCTATCATCGACATCATCGAAACTCCTTTCGATGGATCAGAACTCTTCTGATTCGAACAGCTAGAATGATCGATCATCTAAATCATTCTAATTGCTCCCAAAATCCACCAGTGACACCTAGCAGTATATGGTGGCAACCCATCAGAGCTGAATGCGAACCTCTTGGTGCAGCTACCTGTGTGATTAAGTTCTTCTATCTTGAGCCCCGATCAGATTAGGGTTAAGGTGAACTCGTCAAACCCTAGTCTCTGTCATATATGATGTAATCATTCGATTCGAGTCCAATGTGAAAATCTAAATAGAAACTCTTTCTATTATTTCACTCTGCCATGGCCATGGACTTCTGGACTTGATTCTCATGATCATCATAGGGCTGCTCCTCTACCACCGAGGTAGATAGATTCCATCTTGATGCAATCCAGTTCCTACAATGAACATGCTATAGCCAACATACACCTCAGGGTTCCATATGGCTAGGAGACCGAGTAATGGTGTAGTCAAACTATAACACCCTCAAGGTGAACTGCCGATGCATCTCAGGTCAAAGAACCAGACACACTACTGCAGCATCGAGTCAGTCATTGACGAGAAGGTAGACTTCCCTAATGACTACTCGAGGTGGTCACGCTCAGTGCCCTCGTTCTCTAACGAGTACCTGTACTCTCGCTCCGGTGTCTCCACACCGTAGACTCAAGACTCATCTACTAAAGAGAAGCGATTGTACACCAACCTTCCGGATCAATCACCATCCTCGTGATGATCCTATGGTCGGGAGCATTTTATGAGTTAATAATGATTATTCATGTCTTAAATTTTCAACTCTTGAAAATATGAATTATCATTACCATTAACTCAAAGGATGTATCACAGACACTAAATACACATATGTGATAGAAAATAACCCATTTTATTATTAATTATAGTCAAAATTATAATTTTGCCCCTAGAAGTGTATTACAAGTGTCAGCCAATTCTGGCTTCTAGGGCACATATATCTAACAATCTCCCACTTGTCCTAAAGCCAATTGGCTACAAGTCTAAGTCCCATCTTCTCAAGGTGGGCTTCGATCTTCTGCTGGCCCAACGGCTTTGTAAGTGGGTCTGCCACATTATCTGTGGAGTTGACTCTCTTGACCTCGACGTAACCCTTCTCGAGGTAATCGCGGATGAGGTGGTATCGCCGCTCAATGTGCTTGGATTTCTGGTGAGACCTCGGCTCCTTAGCAAGGGCTATGGCGCCATTGTTGTCGCAGTATAGAGGAATGGCATCTGATGGCATTACTCCAATTTCTGCAGCAAACTTCTTATACCAGAATGCTTCCTTTCGCAGCCTCTGATGCAGCGATATATTCTGCTTCCATGGTGGAATCTGCTATCACAGTTTGCTTGGAACTCTTCCAGCTGACAGCACCACCATTGCACACAAACAGACTCCCAGATGTCGACTTTCGATCATCTATATCGGACATGAAATCCGAGTCTGTGTATCCCTGGACTTGGAGTTCTCCATTACCAAAGACCAACATCATATCCTTAGTTCTTCTCAAGTACTTAAGGATACATTTCACAGAAGTCCAGTGTTCTTCACCTGGATTTGACTGATATCTGCTTGTGACACTCACAGCATGGGCTATATCAGGTCGTGTACATAGCATGGCATACATGAGGCTCCCTATTGCAGAAGCATAAGGGATCTTGCTCATGCGTTCTATTTCCTCAGGTGTGCTGGGGCACATCTTCTTGGAAAGATGAATACCATGTCTGAAGGGTATTAATCCCCTCTTAGAGTTTTCCATACTAAACCTCTTTAGTACTTCCTCTATGTACATCTTCTGTGAAAGTCCTAGCATCCTATTCGGTCTATCCCTATAGACCTTAATTCCTAGAATAAAGGATGCTTCACCTAGGTCTTTCATGGAGAATTCCTTGGACAACCATAATCTTGACTGATGTCAACATGGGAATATCATTCCCAATAAGGAGGATGTCATCCACGTACAATACGAGGAAGACAACAGCGCTCCCACTGACCCTTTTTGAAAACACATGGTTCCTCTTCATTTTTGATGAAACCAAACTTTTTGATCACATCATTGAAACGAGTGTTCCAGCTCCGAGATGCTTGCTTAAGTCCATATATGGACCTTTGCAGCTTGCAAACCTTGTGATCAGTATCACTGGATGTGAAACCTAGCGGCTGTTCCATATAGATATCTTCCTCAAGATATCCATTTAAGAATGCCGTTTTCACGTCCATTTGCCATATTTCATAATCGAAATAGGCTGCAACGGCAAGCAATGTGCGGATGGATTTTAGCATAGCTACTGGGAAAAAGGTATCCTGATAGTCAATGCCTTCGCGTTGACTATAACCTTTTGCCACCTAGTCTAGCCTTGAATGTCTCCACATTCCCATCTGCACCAATCTTTCTCTTGAAGATCCATTTACACCCAATAGGTACTATACCTTCTGGTGGATCTACCAAGGTCCAGACTTGGTTTGAGTGCATCGAGTCAATTTCTGACTTGCATTGCCTCTAGCCATTTCTCGGAGTCGATATCTGATATCGCCTCGTTGTAGGTTTTGGGATCATCACCATGAGCACCATTACCTACGAGGAACATTTTCCTCTACTTCCTCTGAAATAATACCTAAGTATCTTTCAGGGGGATGGGAAAACTCTTTCCGATCTACGAGGTGGAGGAGGTAGTGTTCTTATTGGCTCAACCTGATTTGGTTCCAATTGGTCCTTAGCTCGTTTCTGCTTGTGAGACTTTCTCATCAAGCTTAATCTGCTTTCCAATGCCGCTATCTTGAATAAACTATTTTTCAAGAAAGATGGCATGTCGACTCACAATCACATTGTGGTCTTCTGGAATGTAGAAATAGTATCCTAATGACTCTTTAGGATATCCTATGAATCGAGCTCTAAAGGACCTAAACTCTAACTTGTCCGCTTGTTGTCTTTTGACATGAGCCGGACAACCCCAAATTCTGAGATGACTCAGACTTGGTTTCTTACCGTGCCATATCTCATACGGTGTGGTAGGAACGGTTTTAGAGGGAACCCTATTCAGTAGATAGATTGAAGTTAACAATGAATGTCCCCAAAGAAAATCAGGGAGGTCTGTGAAGCTCATCATGGATCGAACCATATCCAATAGAGTCCGATTTCTCCATTCTGAAACCCCGTTGAGTTGAGGTGTTCCTGGTGGAGTCCATTGAGAGACTATGCCATTTTCCTTGAGATAGTCTAGGAATTCCCGGCTAAGGTATTCACCTCCTCGATCTGATCGAAGAACCTTAATGGGTTTTCCAGTTTATTTTTCTACTTCATGTCTGAATTCTTTGAACTTTTCAAAAGCTTCAGACTTGTGTCTCATAAGATACACATACCCATACCTAGACAGATCATCGGTAAAGGTAATGAAGTAGACAAAATTGCCTCTAGCCGGCACATCAAATGGGCCGCACACATCAGTATGTACTAGGGCAAGGAGATCTGTGGCCCTCTCCCCATGTCCAACAAAAGGGAGTTTAGTCATTTTGCCTTGAAGACAAGATTCACAAGTTGGATATGACTCAAAAGTCAATGGACTCAATAGCCCATTTTTCTCCAATTTGTTGATCCTATCTTCTGCTATATGACCTAATCTCAGGTGCCATAGATATCTATCGTTTGGACTATCCCTAGGTCGTTTGGCATTCACGTTTTGCTCGATAGTTAGAACAGGTACATCAATATGTAGCTGATAAAGACCATTAATAAGGAAACCATTTGCAATTTTATTTCTTTCATAAAGAATGTTACAATGGTCCTTAAAGAAGGTGATCACATAAGCCTTCTTGTGCTAAGCATGAAACAGAAATCAAATTCCTGCTAGCTGCAGGCACATAATAACAGTCTTTCAAAACTAAGTCTAAACCAGATGGTAATCGAAGAGGGTATGTTCCCACGGCTACTGCAGCAACTCTTGCTCCATTACCGATGCGTAGGATCATGTCTCCATCCCTCAGCCTCCTGCTATCCTCAAGACCCTGCATAGAAGTGCACAGATGAGCACTAGAACCAGAGTCAAGCACCCAACTGGATGCAGAAGAAACCGTAAGGTTAGACTCAATAACGAGCATACCTCCAGAAGGACCTTCCTTCTTGTTCTTCAGGGTGGCCAGGTAAGTAGGGCAGTTCCGCTTCCAATGGCCGTCGCTGTTGCAATGGAAACACTTTCCTTTGCCATCGGCCTTTTTCTTCGGCTCTGCCTTCTTCTTCTTTGATCCTTCCACCTTTTGCTTTTTCACAGACTTCTTTTTCTTTCCAGAAGACTTTCTTTTGGAAGAAGTCCGTTCCATAGCAAGAACTGAGCCTTTAGAACCTTTCATAGAAAGCTCAGCGGTAACCAGCATATTCATTAATTCGGCCAAGGAATTTTGAAGTTTATGCATGTGGTAATTCATGATGAATTGCCCATATGCATCAGTCAAGGATTGCAGAATAATATCGTTCTGCAGGATCCAAGTCAACTTCACACCGAGCTTCTCAAGCTCTTCCATGTCCTTGATCATTGTCAGACAGTGATCTTGGACTGACTGCCCATCACGCATCTTAGCCTTAAAAAGTCATTTCGTGACTTGATATTTGGCTGCGCGACTCTGTTCACCAAACATCTCCTGCAGGTGAGCCAACATTTGGCGAGCAGTCCCGATATCCTCATGTTGGCGCTGGAGCTCATCAGACATCGAGCCCAACATGTAATATCTGGCCTTATTATCTTCGTCTATCCATTTTTTCAGAGACGCTCTCTGTTCAAGTGGATGGACGGGCTGGTAAGGTGGGAGGGTCCTGGTCCAAAACATGGGTTAACTTCTCTGAACCCAAAATAATTTTGTAGTTCCTGAGCCAATCTTTATAATTGGGTCCAGTCAGTCTATGTGTGTCCAGGATACGTGCCAATGGGTTGGACGCAGACATTTTCCTGTAGAGAGTCAAAGATTCTAGTTAGATACTGTAATTTTGACTTGACCAATTTATTTAGGGATTTTATTTTTAAACAAATTAGCTCCCACTATTTTCTCGGATCCCTACACTCCCTCTGTAGAGATGCAAAAATCTCCATGATTAATGATTTCTAGTGGGTGGTGCGGTCTCACCAACTGACTCATCACCTCACCTAACAGTTATTGGTGATGGGTTAGCCAATGAGTGAACAACTCTTGTTCAATGATTCTCTAATCATGGTGCACCCAAACTTGGTCTCTAATTCATGAATCTCACCGTATCCGGAAATATTGATCCACTCCTTAGTTAAGTCAGACCCACCATTTGCATAGACTGGGTTCCTAATTGAGTCTCTCACCGTATCCAGAATATTGAGCCCAACTCATCCTCCAGCCCATAGCATCCAATGCCTAATAGACATGGTTGCATCTTCCCGGTGCAACTGAGCCACTGTATCCAGCCGAGAACAATCAACCCCGGGAAGGGCCCGCACATCTACAATGGTGGAAGACCTCAGACTTAATCTTTTCTTAGGGAGAATTGATTCAGGTCTCATTAAACTAGACTTGGCTTAGTCATAACAATTATGACTAACCTAGTGGCATGGGTTAGCTCGGATTATTGACCACCTCAGATCAGAACTGTGTCAACAGATATGGCCAGGTAAGTGAGACCGGTGGAAGGAATATGCCATTAACTCGTACAAGAATGCATTCAGGTCGAGTAGCTTCCAATTAAAAACCAGTCGGTCGTATGTGCCAAACTTACCTTAGACACCAAATTGTTGAGTCAGAACCAATTGGGTTAGCCTACAATCCAGACTCTAACCTCTGAGCCTAATTAGGTCTTGCTTGATCGTGACTCGATCTTGACCCAGACTTAATCCTATTAGGCTGGTCAATTTAAGCATTGTTGATCCCATCTAACCAACTCTTGATTCGGTTTGATCAACCGCTTAGACCTAATTGAGCTACCCAAGCCCGAACCCAGTATTATGAATATGTCTTAGATCTAAAATTTCTCAATTTTAGACCTAATTAATATTCCATAAATCTTAATTCTTAATTAAGTAGGGTTCATAAACAAAATATGCACAATAAATCCTAGGGTTTCAGGATCTAGGGTTTTGCAGAAAGTAAGTTTTGGGATTTCTGATTAAGGACGAACACGCAGCACCCCTACACATCATAAGAACACCCCATCGAATGGGAAGAGAGGGCCTTTAAACCCTTCTTCGTTCTTATGACCGGACGGCCAAGAGGAACGCCTTAATCAGGAACATTGCAATACTACAAAATAGTTTTAGATCTATATCATATATCTCATATACAAATTAGATCTAATCATGGCATATTTTGCATACATCTCATGTATCGAATCATGCATATTTTCAGATCTAAATTATCTCATAATAATCTAAAAAATTAGATTTAAATTGATCTAATCAAAATAAATTCTAATCTAGACAATTATGTAGAACTATTCTACAACTAGTCTAGACATGCATCAATCATATCTCATATGATATTTAAAATTAAATAATTTTTATTTGCTATTTTTTCAGATGTTATTATAACACATTATAATATCAAAAAATAGTAAATAAATAGATCTAAAATATGATTTAATCAAATTAAATTAAAAACATGCAAGACTATTCTATAGAACTATTCTATTTTAGAACTAGTCATGCATATTTTCTAATCTTAGATCCAAATCATTTAATTTTAATTTTTTTTCTGATTTCAGATCTGATCACATCTCATGTGACATCTGAAATCATTATTTTTTAATTAAAATAAATTTAAAATCAGATCTAAATAACTTTTAGAACCTTGGCTCTGATACCAGTTGAAGGGAAAATCCTGATTTTTCGGTCCAGGTTCGTTCAGATCTGATCAGATCAAGAGATATATTTCAAAAATTTTTTCTCTTTGATCTCAATCAGATCTTGAATATTTTTAGATCTAATTCTTATTATTTTAATAATAAAATAAAATTAAGATAAATTAAATCAAATTTAATTTACCTTGATTTGGGTAATCCTATTACCCTGTTGATGATCCTGATTGCAGCGGAAGGTTCTGGATCTAGCCACGCAAGCGCCTGGCCTCTACCGGTATCCACTCATCTACATCAAGTTGGATCTGGATCTAGAGATCCTCTTCTTCTCTATCACACTCTCCAAAAATTAGATCTGGATCTGATCTGGAGGATCTTCAAAACTCTTTTGAAGATCAGCAGTCGTCCTTTGCAGCAGCGCAGCCTTCTTAGCTTTTGATCGCCTTTCTTGATCTGGATCGCACCAACCAAGGTCCAAAACACTTTTGGACGTGGAGAGGAGAGGGAGAAGATGGAGTTTGGCATGGAGGAAGAGGGAGAGAGGCAGCCTTGGGGTGTGGGAATTTCAATTTTCCAATCTAATTGAGTTGGGCGCAGGGTCTTATTTATAGACTCTTGTGATCCAACTCCTCTTCTTCTCCCAACCAATCACAACCCTTTGTGAAATCAGATCTAAATCTGATTGGTGGGAATAGAGTCCCCTGGATTCCTCCTTAGAGGGCGCCTAAGACCAGTCAAAGTTGGTTCTTAGGAGAACTCTAATTGGAATCCAAAAAGGAGATGGAGTCCTTGTCCAACAAGGACTCCTAGGCGCCTCCAACTTGGGCACACGCCAAGGGTGGCGTGCGCCCTTCCTCCTTGCCAGGTTCTGGCAGGGGGACAGGCCCCCACCAGCTCTCCAATAGGTGCATGACATGTGGTCAAAAGTCAAAGTGTCAATGGTCAACGTTTGACCAGTCAAAGGTAGACTTTTGACCAAAGTCAAAGAACAAGAAATGGCAGGTGACCAAAAATGGCAGGTAATGTCTTACAAATAAGACAACCTTTTCTGACTTGGACAACCTCCAGTCAGACCAATATGAAGGCCTCTGATTGAGCACAAACTCCTTTGGCTCAGTCAGGACAACTTATTTATGATAGTAAAAGAAGAACGTTAGGTTCAATCGAGTGCTAGCACGATTTTCCTTGAACCTAATTGAATCTCATTCAGATCAATTGAACTAGATCAGTTCAATTGATGATCACCAGATTCAAACCCTTGTTTGTGTGACCCAGTTAGGTTCAGTTCTGTATGGTAATGGGATATGTCATGATCTCTATCATCGACATCATCGAAACTCCTTTCGATGGATCAGAACTCTTCTGATTCGAACAGCTAGAATGATCGATCATCTAAATCATTCTAATTGCTCCCAAAATCCACCAGTGACACCTAGCAGTATATGGTGGCAACCCATCAGAGCTGAATGCGAACCTCTTGGTGCAGCTACCTGTGTGATTAAGTTCTTCTATCTTGAGCCCCGATCAGATTAGGGTTAAGGTGAACTCGTCAAACCCTAGTCTCTGTCATATGATGTAATCATTCGATTCGAGTCCAATGTGAAAATCTAAATAGAAACTCTTTCTATTATTTCACTCTGCCATGGCCATGGGCTTCTGGACTTGATTCTCATGATCATCATAGGGCTGCTCCTCTACCACCGAGGTAGATAGATTCCATCTTGATGCAATCCAGTTCCTACAATGAACATGCTAATAGCCAACATACACCTCAGGGTTCCATATGGCTAGGAGACCGAGTAATGGTGTAGTCAAACTATAACACCCTCAAGGTGAACTGCCGATGCATCTCAGGTCAAAGAACCAGACACACTACTGCAGCATCGAGTCAGTCATTGACGAGAAGGTAGACTTCCTAATGACTACTCGAGGTGGTCACGCTCAGTGCCCTCGTTCTCTAACGAGTACCTGTACTCTCGCTCCGGTGTCTCCACACCGTAGACTCAAGACTCATCTACTAAAGAGAAGCGATTGTACACCAACCTTCCGGATCAATCACCATCCTCGTGATGATCCTATGGTCGGGAGCATTTTATGAGTTAATAATGATTATTCATGTCTTAAATTTTCAACTCTTGAAAATATGAATTATCATTACCATTAACTCAAAGGATGTATCACAGACACTAAATACACATATGTGATAGAAAATAACCCATTTTATTATTATAGTCAAAATTATAATTTTGCCCCTAGAAGTGTATTACAAGTGTCAGCCAATTCTGGCTTCTAGGGCACATATATCTAACACCAAGACATCCGGTAGCGGCGCTCAGCCGCGTAGTGGACACCACCTAAGCAGACTGTATACAGCCATAGCGTCTGGTCTGAGCCTCAGGGCAGTGGAGGGTGAAGGCTTGACGGATACAATTTTAGAGGATTGAACTCTAAAGAGAATATAGAGGTATCATTCAGGAGGAATGCTACTTAAAATCTAAAAGTAATCTACTGGAGGAATTCGGATGGAATTAGACTGATGGAGAAGTCCAGAAGGAGTCTGACTGGTGGAGAAGTTCATCTGAAGGAGTTCGACTGGTGGAGAAGTTTGGCTAAAAGAGAAGTTTGGAAGGAGTTTGGCTCCTGAAGGAATTCGGCTAAAGGAGAAGTCCGAATGGAGTTTGGCTCCTGGAGGAATTCTATTGAAGGAGAAGTCTGGAAGGAGTTAGGCTCCTGTAGGAATCCAATTAGAGGAAAAGTCTGAAAGGAGTTCGGCTCCTGGAGGAATCCGACTGAAGGAGAAGTCCAAAGGAAGTTCGGCCGCTGGAGGAGTTCGGCTAGGACTCGGTCGTTGAAGGAGTTCGGCTTGGGTTCGACCACTGGAGGAGTTTGGCCGGCTGAAGGAGTTCGACTAAGGTTTGGCCGCTGGAAGAGTTTGGCTAGCTGAAGGAGTTCGACTGGGGTCCATCCGTTGGAGGAGAATTCTCGATCAAAGCTCTTCCATGATTACCAATTGCATTAGGTAAGCATCATGCTGGAGTTTGGCAGGAGTGGGGTTTATCCCCAACAGAACCCAATGAGACCTGATAATTTCTAGAAGACCTAGTCGAGAAGAGTCTATAATGGAAAATGGCTAGAAAACTAGAAAGACCAACACCTTCAAGAGGTGGAATGTACCTAGTTCAAACCTCCCTAGCCACAGAGGCTAAAATTGCAGTCCTAACACGTAGGTTAGAGGTCTTAGAACTATAGAGAATAGCTAGTGTGAACCATGTGTCTGCACCCATGTGTTGCGGGTGCAATGCACCAAACCATATCCTTGAAGACTATCCTCTCTTGATAAACCAAACAAGTAAATGCCACATACCAGCAACCTTCCAAAGATGTATGATTAGCATTTTTTCTGATATGGTTGAACAATTTCTCAAAATTTTTATGGATTACTTTTCTGTCTTTGGCCTTACCTTCTCCGAATGTTTAGATCATTTGAGACTTATCCTAGAAAGATGTAAGGAGAAGCACTTAGTTCTTAATTGGGAGAAATGCCAATTTATGGTTAGAGAGGGCATAGTTCTTAGACATGTAGTTTCACATAAAGGAATTGAAGTAGACAAGGCCAAAGTAGACCTGATTGCGAGTCTTCCACCATCCAAATCTGTTAAGAAAATCTATTTATTTTTAGGACATGCTGGATTTTATAGAAGGTTCATAGCCAATTTTAGCAAAGTGGCTCGCCTATTGATCAACTTATTAGCAAAGAAAATAAAATTCGAGTTTACTCCCAAGTGCCTAGAATCTTTTGAGTTTCTTAAAAAGACACTTGTTTCAACTTCCATTATTCATCCACCTGTTTGGACTGTATCCTTTGAACTCATGTACAATGTGTCTGATCATGCTATAGGCACAGTTTTAGATCAAAGATTTGATAAGCTACCTAGAGTTATTTACTATGCTAGTAAAACCTTAAATGATGCATAGCTTAATTACACTACTACTGAAAAAGAGTTCCTAGCCGGTCTTTATCCTTAAAAAATTTAGATCCTATTTGGTTGGGTCCCACACCATTGTGTATACTGATCACTCAGCCATTAGACATCTCTTAGCAAAGAAAGAAGCCAAGGTGTGTTTAATTCGATGGATCTTGCTCCTTTAAGAATTTTACATAGAAATCAAGGATAAGAAAGGAATATAGAATGCAGTAGCTGATCACTTGTCCCAAATCATACCTGCACCATCTAGTGAAGCACCTGTTAATAATTTTTTTTTTTGATGAACAACCCATGTCTGTGAACATTGAACCATGGTATGCTGATATTGTTAACTATTTAGCCATTGGTAAATTTCCTGCCCACTTGACCACTCAGGACAAGCATAAATTCTTCATCCAAATGAAGTATTTATTTGGGATGACCCATACCTGTTCAAACATTATCCTGATCAGATTATTAGGAGGTATGTCCCGGACAATGAGGTTAGAAGTATTTTATCTTTTTGTCATGATCAAGCATGTGGTGGTCATTTTGTGTCCAAAAAGACAGCTGCAAAAGTCCTCTAATGTGGATTTTATTGACCCAATTTATTTAGAGATACTCATGAGCACTGTAGAAGTTGTGCTCGATGCCAACAAATGGGTCGAATCACCAAGAGAAACATGATGCCACTTTAGCCAATCTTGGTGGTCGAAATTTTTGATGTTTGGGGGATTGACTTCATGGGACCATTTCCAAATTCCTTTGGAAATGAATATATTTTAGTAGCGGTCAATTATGTCTCTAAGTGGGTAGAAGTTATTCCTTGTAGATTAACATATAACAAAGTGGTCATTAAATTCCTCAAAAAAAATATTCTCTCCCATTTTGGTACTCCTAGAGCAATCATTAGTGATCGGAGGACATATTTTTGCAATCGATCCTTTGCTACTTTAATGAAAAAATATAATGTCACCTACAAGTTGGCCACACCATATCATTCTCAAACTAATGGACAAGTAGAAGTGTCCAACAGACAAATCAAATAGATCCTGGAGAAAACTGTTAATGCCAATAGAAAGGATTGATCCTTAAAACTTGTAAATGCACTCTGGACATATTGCACCGCCTTTAAGACCAACCTAGGAATGTCTCTTTATAAGATTATGTTTGGAAAACCTTGTCACTTGCCAATTGAGCTAGAACACAAAGTCATGTGGGCCATCAAGAAATTAAATATGGACTTGAACGCAGCCGAAAACTATAGAAAGCTTTAGATTAATGAATTGGAAGAACTTAAAAATGAAGCTTATAAAATTGTCAGGGTATACAAGGAACGAACAAAAATTTTTCATGATCAAGAAATTCTTAAAAAATCTTTTACTCCTGGATAGAAAGTTCTTTTGTATAATTCTAGATTACAACTACTTTCTGGAAAATTGAGATCTAGATGGACAGGACCATTTTTAGTTAAAAAAGTTTTCTCATATGGAGCTATAGAAATTGAAAACTCAAGCAATGGTGCTATGTTTAAAGTGAATGATCAACGATTAAAACCATTCTTAGAATTATCCACTGAAGTTATTGAGGAAGCCATGGTTCTCTATGAACCAACATATCTTAGTTGATTTATTTTCTGAGTTTAGTCTGGCTATAGACTATAAACTTAGCACTCTTTGGAGGCAACCTAAATCCTTTCATTTTAAATTTTTTTTTAGTTTATTTAGGTTTAACTTCAGTCAATGTTGGATAAGTTGGAGGAAAAACTCAAAAAGAACTTATGAAGATACCTACTGAACCAGGGATATATCAAATCAGATGTATTTTTTCCTTTTTACCTTTTTTTTATATTTTTCTTACCCTATTGAGGATAATATAGAATAAGTTGGGGGTGAGAGATGAACTTGGAACTTTACTTTAATCATTTGTATGCACAAATTTATTGATATTCATATACCTATTATGCTTCAGACTTGAGTAACATTAGATATTTTAACAGCATGTGATGCACACTTTAGATAAATTGAGAAGTTTCGAGGGACTACATATTGATATAATTCAATAGAAGGTTGAGTCTAGAATAAAAATTTATTTTTGAGCATTTCTAGCCTTCTCTACTGATATCTAAAGAATTTCAACCTCTTATGGGTATAAGTGGGATATATTGGTGCATATACTTTTATAAAAAAAAAAACAACATTGGTTTCCCACTGAGTAATCGGATCTCATTGCCTAAGTAAACAATGATATTCGCGTCAAAAAGTGGGCAATGTTAAAAAAAAAAATCATCATACAACCAAGTCTCAATCTGTAACCTATTTGACTCGAGTCAGTAAGTCCAAGGGGTGTTTTACATCTAATGTCCTAAAGCCAACTGGTTTGGGAGTCATTGACTAACACTCGCTACGAGGATTAAATAGAAAGCTTAAATGGTTAAGTCATTGCACAGACTGTATCAAAAAAAAATGATGAAGAAATGAATGTGCGAATACAAAACCACGAGCCCATCTTAGAGTTAGATGATCCAAGGATAAAGGTACGAGTGAGTCAAGAAAACATTTTTATAAATTTTATATTCTTTACTCAACCATTCTATCGGATAGCTTTAATATTCCAAAGACATGCTTTGATCATTTTCTAAATGGGTATCATTTACTTTTAAAATTATTAAATGAACAATCATGTCGAAGAAAGTTAGTATTGTATATCAATATTTTTTTTACTCGAGGATGAGTAAATTTCAAGTTGGGAATGTGATAAGTATAATAATTTAACATAAATAGTATTAATATCTTGATTATTTAATTTTTAATATTTAGTATTTAATATTTTCTATATTTTTTCAAAAAACTCGATAAGTGTTGTGATTTATCAACTATTTCTTAAACCCAAGCCAACATACACTAAGATTAGAAATGGACTGCGTAAAAGTTGAAGTGAATCGGATCCAGAATGGAGAATCAAAGATTAATCAAGCTTTGGCTTAAAATCAAAATCGGCCCAAATTCAAAAGAACTGCAAATTCAAATTGAATGATGTCCATATGCATTTAAAGAGGGGAAGATGTTGCTGGACGTTGTTCACTAGAAATCTTCTTAACGCGTAAACTGGATGACGCACTGCGGCATAATTTGGGCACTGCGGAATTAAACGAGACAAGGGAAACGCGTGGCTCAAAGTGAGCGGGTATTTATGTGGAGCAGGCGCACGAGTTCAGACAAATGCGGAAGGCTACGCAGGCAAAAGAAATAAAAATAAAAAATAAAAAATATATATATATATATATATATATATATATATATATATATATATATATATATATATATATATATATAATAATAATAATTTAAAAAATAATTAAATAATTTTTTTTTAAATTTTTTATTCATCTCATTCATCCATCTTTTAACTTTTATATCTTTTCATTAGTCCCACATTTAAAATATACAAACTCTTTCTTCCTCCAAACATCTATAAATAAAGTTCAATATCACCATATTGATATATCTTTCTCCACACCATAACTCTTGTAGGGATCCATGTGACAGACTGAAATACCTATCCATAAAATTTTTATCCATCTTTTTTTCACTTTCTTCCATTCTTCCAATATACGAAAAGGAGAGTTAGCCAGAAAAAGATTGGTCAGAAGAGGTTTTTATATTTTTATTTTCTTGTATCAACTCTAAGCTCTGTTAATAGCTTAAGAGTTAAAAGTCTTCTCTTTATATTAAAAGATTTTATCAGCAATAAAAAATTAATTTTTTTTCTCATCAATTTAATTTTTAGCAAATAGGATAGCTTAAATTCCTGCAATTTAATTCTTATAATTTTTAATTTCAGCACTAGGTTAGTTTATTTTTCTTGCTAAACATTAGAATAGTTTATTTCTGCAAATCTTTAATTTTTATAATTTAAATTTTAGAAGTAGTATAGAATTTAATTATTAATAATTTTAAAGCTTCAATTCCAATCATGTCTAGCTAAGCAATCCTCTGAGATTTGCGATGAAGCTAAACCATGATTAGAAGCTCTTTTTAGGATTTATCCTTGGTTTTTAACTTTTTAGTTCTTCTTCCTTCAAGCTTCTTGCCAAGAGACTTGATGGACTATCATTAGATTTTAATCTCTTTATAGTTCATGCTTGATTCGGTGCAAGATTGGTAATAGGCAGAAGGACAAAATCTTTTTAAATCCTACTTCTTCTTTCTTGTGGAAAACTTTGATGGATTATTATTCGGTCAGAGCTTCTTCATAATCCATACTTAGGTAACATAAGAGAAGTAGTTGAAAGGAGAGTACCTTAATTAGGATAAATTCTTGTCCATGCATTACACCTTAATCAAGAAATCTTATAAGAGAAATCTTATAAAGGCTCTCTAAGTCATTGATCTAGTGGATTCAAAAGCCCTAGATTTTTAGATTATTATTCTCTGTATTTAATTTACTATTTAGTAGTAAGTAACAAACAATCTTTTAAAAATTTTTGTTAAAGATCGCCTGAGCAAGGATTTGAACATAATTCAAATACAATTTCTCTTGGGATCGATCCATACTCGCTGAACGTGCTATCTTGTACACCGTGCGCTTGTGGTTAATTTTAAGATACGTCAGTATCCTGATAGTCAATGCCTTCACATTGACTATATCCTTTTGCTATGAGCCTTGCTTTGAATGTCTCTATATTTTCATTGGCACCTATCTTTCTCTTGAAGATCCATTTATATCTAATAGGTACTATATCTTGAGGTGGATCTACCAAGGTCTAGACTTGGTTTGAGCACGTTGAATTAATTTTTGATCTCATTGTCTCTAACCATTTCTTAGAGTCAATATCTGATATCGCCTTGTTATAGGTTTTGGGATCATCACCATGAACCCCAATTTTCATGAGAAATATTTTCTCTACATCTTTTTGAACAGTATCTAAGTACCTTTCGGGAGGACAACAAATCCTATTTGATCTATGAGGTGAAGGAGGTAGCATCTGGGTTGGCTCTAACTGATTGGATTCCTCAGGTTCCTTAGCTTGGTGCTCATCAAAGACCTTCTCCTCGAGCCTTATCTATCTCCCGATGCCACCATCTAGAATAAACGCTTTTCAAGAAAGATGACGTATTAACTCACCATCACATTGTGGCCTTCTGAAAGATAGAAATAATATCCTAATAATTCTTTAGGATATCTAATGAACCGAGCTCTAAAGAACCTAGATTCTAACTTGTCCGCCTATTATCTTTTGATATGAGTTGGATAATCCCAAATTCCGAGATGACTCAGACTTGATTTCTTACCATGCCATATCTTGTACAGTATGGTAGAAATGATTTTAGAGAGAATCCTATTCAGTAGATATATTACTGTCGTAAGACTATGTTCCCAAAGAAACTCAGGGAGGTCCATGAAACTCATCATAGATCGGACCATATCTAATAAGCCTTGGTTTCTCCATTCTGAAATTTCGTTGAGTTGAGATATTTCAGGTGGAGTCCATTGTGAGACTATATCATTATCCTTAAGATAGTCTAAAAATTTTTGACTAAAATATTTGCCTCCTCGATTTGATCAAAAAATCTTAATGGGTTGTCCTATTTGTATTTCTACTTCAAGTCTAAATTTTTTTAATATTTCAAAGGCTTCAGACTTATGTCGCATCAAATATATATACCCATACCAAGATAGATCATCAATAAAGATGATGAAATAGATATAATTGCCTCTGATTGGCACATCAAATGGGCCACACATATCTATGTGTACCAGGGCAAGTAGGTCTGTGTCCCTTTTTTCATGTCTTATAAAAGAAAGCTTGGTCATTTTGCTATGAAGACATGATTCATAAATTGGATATGACTCGAAAGTCAACGGACTTAATAGACCAAATTTCTTCAATTTGTTAATTCTATCTTCAGCTATATGATCCAGCCTAAGGTGCCAAAGATACCTATCATTTAAACTATCCGTAGGTCACTTTGATCCTATGGCATTCATGGTTTGCTCGATATTAAAAATAGAAACATCAATATGTAACTGATAGAGACTATTTATAAGAAAATCACTTATAAGTTTATTTCTTTCAAAAAGAATATTATAATAATCCTTAAGAAAACTAATTACATGGCCTTCCTGTGCTAAACATGAAATAAAAATCAAATTCTTGCTTGCTGCAGGTATATAAAAATAGTCCCTAAGTTCTAAATCAAATTTTGATGATAGTCGAAGAGGATAGGTTCCCACAGCCACAGCAGTAATTCTTGCTCCATTTTTGACATGCAGGATCATCTCACCATCCCTCAGCCTCCTGCCATCCTCAAGACCCTACATAGAAGTATACAGGTGAGCACTAGAACCAAAGTCAAGTACCCAACTAGATGCAGAAGAAACTATAAGGTTAGATTCTATAGCGAGCATACTTCCAGAAGAACCTGTCTCCTTCTTGTTCTTCAGGTGGGCCAGGTAAAGGGGATAGTTTCGCTTCTAATCACCATCATTATTGTAATGAATTTTTTTTTTTTGTCAGCGACTTTCTTCTTTGGCTCTATCTTCTTCTTCTTCCCATCTTCCTGTTGGAACTAGATCAAGGGTTTTTGGGCTAGATCTTGAAACTTTTTCAAGATCAGACAACGAAAGATAAAAGTTAATCAAACTTAATTTTAAATATTAAAAAATATCATAGATCTAAGATCTATTATATGATCATGGCATGTTATTAAATTAGAAATTAAAATCTAAAAAAGAAACTAAAACATATTGATCATAACAACATATATATACATTACATCTAATGCATGTATGAAAATAATAGATCAGATCTATTACCTATGCAAGTTAGACGTTCTAACTTGTTGATCTAGGCTTGAGTATGAAGTTGTGAGCCGTACATGCATCCAGCTTCAAGGAGTCATCCACACGAGTCTACGATCAAGATCAGAAGTCCTGATGTAGGAAATCAGCATAGTATGCTAGTACTGTGTTGATCCTTCTTTGATAATCGATCAGATGCCTCCTTCTTCTGGATTTGGACTCTTCTAAAGAGAAGAAGGAGGAGAGGAGGTTTCAAATGTGAGACATTCTCAGAAAACTCAAAGAAAGAAGAAGTGAAGAGGTGAACACAGCAACCCTAGAAGAACACCCTCTTCTTCTTCTCTTTGCTCTCACCTAGACATCCAATTTGGTGTCTATGAAACCCCAATGCCCAAGGACTCTATCTCTCTAATTTTCACACACCCCAAAGCACTCTTAATGGTCTATTTTTTATGAAAATTTTAGGCCAAAATTCATCCTAAATATATAAGAAAAAAAGAGTCCTTGTCTAGGTCAAAAACTAGACAAGGAAAGACCAAAAAGGGCAAGTCAAGGGGCACCCAACTCTTGGGCACCCTCTCCAAAATTTTTGGCATGGGATCAGAAAAAATTGTTGCCCGAAACCTTGTATTTTCTTGTTGAGAATATTAGAGAAAAAATAGGAAGGAGGGCAACACAAAAGGGAGGAAGAGTTTTGATTTTTCAAAATACTATCTCATAGGATTTGAAACCAAAACAAATTTCCATCTTTGACTTAGTCCACCACTTAATTTTCTTATGAGAAAGAGATGTGTGTGAGAAGGCTAGGAGAAGGCATTTATCATACAAAATAAGAGAGAAAGAAGGGCATGGGGCGTGAGGGGCTAAGGTGGCGCAAGGTGGAATCCTAGTGTTACTAGGATTCCATGTATGACTTGGTCAAAGTGGTTTCTTAAACCAAATTAAATCAAAACCAAGTCAACAAAATTAAATTAGGTCCTAATCTAATTAAGAATAAAATAAAATAAAATAAAATTATATTTAATTCTAATTTAATTTTTTAATCAAATTAGAAAATTGGGTTGATCCGAGTTCTAGTTGAACTAGGACTAGTTTTTCCTTGCACTTGGCTTATCCAATAAGCCAATTGGATTTGATCCAATCAAGTTCAAACTAAATCTAATTAAATTATATTTAATTAGAGCTAATCTCTCCTCTAACTTAATCAAATTAAGTTAATTAGCAATTTAATTGCTAATCAATCTTCCTGCAATACTTGCACTAGATTAAACATCAATCATATTGATCGTTTAACCTTAAAATGATTCTTAATCATTGATCAACCATCCGATCAGATCATGAGCTCTAATGTGTGTGATCTCATATGCTCAAACCTAAGTTGGTAGCATAGGAATAGATTTCTATACCAATCAAAGTAACCATCTAGCAATGGTACTCGACGTCCGGATAGGTTTAACGTGTAGAATAACATCCTTAGAATACATGTGGATATAGTTTCCATATAATTCATCCCCTCGATCAAAATGCTCGTAGGATACCTCAGTGTTCAACGATCAACTCTGATCAGGCTATCTATATTGTATTTCAAAATATCAAATCCATCTGATGGATTATCCTGACCAAGATTTTGCTATATTAAAATACAGTGATATATTCTTCTCCAACTCTTGGAGTGGTCAATTCTATCTTGATCATACTCTAACTTTACAAGTACTTGACTATACCTAGAAGCCTTCTGTTACTGAATTAGAAATTTAGTTAGTTCGGTACCAAAGCATAGTGAGTTTCTTGTAAGTTACTGAGGTGATCTCAGGTCTAAGGGATACTTATTCCTATATCCCATCAGAGATATTCTCAATAGCAGAATGCTCTGAAGTTGATCATGTTCGATGATGATGTATCCTTATATCTCATCTGTATGCCATACCAGTATCTCCACACTTCTTGGTTAAGAGAATAACCAACTTATATGGCATACAACAATCTATTCTCGATAGATTCTATCATCCTAATTAACAATCTATTATTTGATCGTGAACAGATTTAAGGACTAATTGATAAATTCTCTCTTTATTGAAGCTAAATAGTCCTAAAGACATCGTCACAATAATGGAGTTCGTTAGAAGATGAATATTTTACGATGAAAAATATCAAAAATATATTTTATTTATTAATGAATCAATTACAGATATAATATAGCACAATCATCAATAGATTGATGATTGGCTTTGGGATACATTTTTCAACAACTCCTACTTATCCTAAAGCCACATGGCACAGTATCTAATACCCATCTTCATCTTATGGTTATTGAACTTCTTTATTGCCAAGGCTTTGGTAAAGGGGTCAGTTAGGTTCTCCTTTTCGTCGATCATCTGAAGGTCGACGTCATCTCGATCCATGATATCCTGGACCAGGTGGAAGCGGCGTAGGATGTGCTTCGTTCGCTGGTGTGCCTTTGATTCCTTCGCCTGAGCTATGGCACTAGTGCTGTCGTAGTAGAGCAGGACCGAACAATCTTGGGGGATGGTGCTATTTCGAGCTTGGTGATAAACTTCCTCAACCACATAGCTTTCTTCACAGCATCTGATGCTGCAATGTACTCTACTTCACAAACAGAGTCTGTTATAGTATGCTGCTTAAAACTCTTCTAGCAGATGGCTCCATCATTTAGAGTAAAGATACATCCTGACATGCTTTTGTTGTCATCATGGTCAGATTGAAAGTTGGAGTCTGAAAACCTCATAAGTTTCAGATCTGACTCGCTATAAACTAACCATTGATCCTTAGTATTTCTTAAATACTTAAGAATGGTTTTAACCACTTTCTAGTGATTTTCTCTAGGATCAGACTGGTATCTACTCACTACTCCTACTGAGCATGCCACATTTGATCTCGTATATGTCATAGCGTACATGATAGATCCCACTGCCAAAGCATATGGGATTCTACTCATACGCTCTCTCTTTTCAGGAGTTGGCGGACAATCCTTCTTAGAGAGAGAAATTTCATGGTCTATCGAAAGATAGTCCTTTTTAGAATTCTTCATGCTAAACCTCTTTAGCACAGTATCTATGTATGTGGACTGGAATAACCTAAGCATCCTTTTAGATCTATTTCTATAGATCTTCATCCCTAGGATATAGGATGCTTCACCCAAGTCTTTCATGGAGAACTGTGATGACAACCAGACTTTTATTTTTTGCAGTGCGGGGATGTCATTTCTGATTAAGAGAATGTTATCCACGTACAGGATAAGGAATACTACTGCTGGACCATTTGCCCATTTGTAAATGCTGCACTCTTCTTCATTCTTGACAAAGCCATACGTTTTGATCACCTTATCAAAATGCATGTTCCAACTTCGAAATGCCCACTTTAATTCATAAATGGATCTCTGAAGCTTGTACATCTTGAACTCATCTGTGGATGTGAACCCCTCAAGTTGTATCATATATACCTCTTCAGTCAGCTCTCCATTTAGAAAAGTTGTCTTCACATCCATCTATCAGATCTCATATTCTATATGGATAGCTATCGCAAGCAGTATCCGAATAGATTTAAGCATTGTCATAGGGGAGAATGTCTCGTCATAGTCAATACCATAACGTTGATGATATCGATTGGCAACCAGACAGACTTTACAGGTCTCCATCTTTCTATCTGTGCTCCTTTTTCTTTTGAAGATACATTTACATCTAATGAATTTAACCCCTTCAGGTGGGTTGACCAATGTCTACACATCATTAACCTTCATGGAGTCCATTTTGAATTTTGGCCTCAATCCATTTCTCAAAATCAGGTCTCTACATAGCATCCATATAAGTGATCGGATCATCATCGTTCTCATCGAGTTTGATGGGATCACCATCTTGGACCAAGAAATCATAGTATCTATTTGAATGACGTGGTACTCTATCGGATCGCCTTAATGGTGCAGGTACATAAGGCTCCAAATCTGATCTAATCAAATCTGACTCAAGTTCAACTACAGGTGTCAATTTTTCTACCTATTGAATTTCATCAAATTTAACCTTAGAGGCAACAGTTTCTTCACTAAGTAACTCTTTTTCCAAAAAGATTGCCTTAAGGCTGACGAACATCTTTTGTTCATCAGTATGATAGAAATAGTATCCTTTGGTCTCTTTTGGGTATCCTACAAATGTACACTTGCCAGACCTAGGTCCAAGTTTATCTATAACTAACCATTTGATATAAGTCGGGCACCTCCAAACCCTAAGGTGTGAAAGTGCTGGCTTACGCCCTATCCATATCTCATATAGAGTCTTAACTACATATTTACTTGGAACCATATTTAATAGATAACAAGTCGATCCGAGTGCATATCCACAGAAGGATATCGGCAAGCTGGCAAAATTCATCATGGATTGGATCATGTCTAATAGAGTTCGATTCCTTCTTTTAGACATACCATTATGCTGTGGTGTTCCTAGAGGAGTCCATTGAAAGAGAATCTCGTTCTCTCCTAGATATATGAGAAACTCACTAGAAAGATATTTTCCTCCTTGGTCAGATCGAAGAATTTTAATACTCTTCTCAGTTTGTATTTCTACTTTACTTCAGAATCATTTGAATATTTTAAATAAATCCAACTTATATTTTATCAGATAGATATATCCATATTTGGATAGATCATCTATGAAAGTGATGAAGTAGAAATATCTATCTTTGGCACTTATGCTTATTGGTCCACATACATCAATATGTACTAGACCTAAGAGCTCAGTGACTCTTCTCATCTTTTTCAGTAAAAGATGATTTGGTCATTTTTTTAAGAAGACATGATTCATAGGTTGGAAATGATTCACAATCACTGATTTCAAGAATTTTCTCTTGAGTCAACCTATTTATCCTGTTCTTGTTTATATGACCTAGCCTACGGTGCCATAAATAGATATATGATATACTATCTAATCTAGGATACTTGCCAGCTAAATAGACTATATTAATAGGTTGTAATAGCATATACACTCCATTGTTCAAATATCCATAGAAAATAGTAACACCATTCATAATGATATTACAAACTTATTTCTTTATTGAAATTTTATAATCATTTTTGGCCAAAAGGCCTACAGAAATAATGTTCAAAAAAAAAATGGGACAGAAATGACAATCACTAAGAACAACGATATGAAACTCAAATACAAGTTTCAGAATTTCTAAAGCTAGAACTGAAATTGGTCTTTCATCACCAATGTTTAGAAATCTTTCACCCTGCTCGGATCTTCTACTGACCTGCAATTCCTGCAACAAATTGCAAATATGGTAAGGGCTACCAATATCTAATACCTAGTCAGTAATATCATAAATAGAAAAATTACTTCTTTCTCTATCTGTTCAGATCCACAGAGGTAATGTAATGAGGATAGTTCCTCTTTCAGTGCCACCACTTCTTGCAAAAGATGCATTCAGCTTGACTCTTATCAGGCTTGATCTTCCCAGTCTGGCCCTGCACAGATGTCCTAGTCTGAACATGCACCTTCTTAGCTTTCTTCTTCTTGTTCTTCTTTTCTTTTCTAAAGGATCGAGAACCAGAAGACGATCTTCCCACTAAGTTCACCGACTACTTATGGAGTTGGTGATCCTTCTCAAAGTTCTGAAGCAACCCCAGTAACCCATGATAGTCTATTTCATGCTTTGTCATTCTAAAATAAGTAAGAAATGGGAGAAAGAACTTGGGCAACTAGTATAGTATTGCATCATTCCCAAGCTGTTTATGCAAGAAAAAGTCGAGCTTGCTCAATCGCTCTATTAGCTCGATCATGTACAATACATGATCAGTGATAGAGGCTCCATCTTGCATTTTAGCATTGAATATGGCATAGCTAGTCTTGTGTCTCTCCATGTCATCGGGTGTGCCAAAAGAATCCTCCAACACTTGAAGTATGTCCTTTGGCTGAGCTGTCTCAAATTTGTGATTGAACTCATCACTCATGGTAGCCAGCATGATGCAGTGCACTGTGGTTTGGTCATTGAGCCACTTTTGGTAAGTATCTCTGACTATTCCATGTGCATTGGCAGCTGGCTCCTCAGGTGCAGGATTCGATAGTACATATAGGATCTGTTCATACTCTAGGACTATCTTCAACTTTCGGTACCAGCTATTGAAGTTGGATTCCACCAACTTATCATTATACAACAATAATTAGAGTGATAGAAAAGTGGTCATATCTTCATTAAACCTAAATATTTGAATTTTAATCAAAAGATTCTTCCACTATTTTATTTGAATTGGTAGTCTCTACCTATAATTCGAGAAATTATCCTAATTTCTTAGCAGATACTAGAATCCACATAGACTGCACACGAGCCCAACTTTGGTTGGCCAACTCATGTACATCTAAGGATAGGTTCATAACCAATTATTTCTCCAAATAATTTTTAGTAATTAAATTTTGTTCCAGATCCTAATCAGTAGGCTTTAGCTTTTACTAAAAAGATCTAATTAGGTCCAACCATTAACATGATCATACTTGGCCCATCAAATCAATGAATGATTAGGCCCAACTTTGGTTGGCTAACCTAACCATCGTTTAGAAAGATGCAGCTAAGAAATCATATAATGAATGTTAATTTCATTAGCCGATAAACACCAAGCCTTTGGGCCTCCAATGATTATCCAACTAATGGATCCATTATCATCCATATAATGAAAGGCTATGATCTAGTTATCATAATAACTATCTCATTTTAGGGATCTAATATTTTTAGAGGATTTAATTTGAAGATGAGGGAAGGTCAGATGAACCAACTTGTCATGATCCTTCTACTGACTTCACCAAGTCAGCTTAAGGGAGACTATTAATAGGCTGGTCTAGGAGCACCTAAATTAGTCGTACTAACTTATCTAGCTGACATGGGTCAGCTCGAATGTCAAGTGATCCAATCAAAACATAATTTCACCAAGAGGCTAAATAAGTTTGATCAGTGGAAGGATCTATCAAAGCTTGCCTTAGACACCATCAGAAATGGCCAGGTAGGTGGACAACCAATTAAAGACCATTGATCTGGTTTATCTTAGACACCAACTAGTTTAATTAGTTTCAATTAGATCAACCTAACAGTTCATGCTAGACTGCGTAGCCAAGAATCAAGTTTATCTTGGGTCTCGTTAAAGACATGGACTTGACCAACTATAACTATTGTAATTGATCTAGAGAATCCTTGACCTAATCTAAGACAGCAATTGATTAGATTTAGTCAATTATCTAATTAAGTCCATTCTTTAATCTAACCCTAGTTCTAACTCAATTAATGGATCTAATCCCCACTAACCCATTTAACCCAATGTGTTATGATTTGTATCTTAGGATCTTTAATTCACAATCCTAGATCCTAATCAAACAACTTCTTAATTCTTAATTAAGTTTTGGACTGAGGGTTGGGGTTCGACTTTTTAAAAATAATTTTTATATTTATAAAATATTTTTACAACATAGTTATATCTATCAAGTTGCATGTTTGATTCATAATCAATATGCAAGTAAGATAAGCATGAAAGTACTTTAGATCTAATCTAAATAGGTTCATGTAATTGAAATAATTTCAACTATAATCAATCATAAATTATCTTAGATCAAATCTAACATATTTATGATTATTAAAATTAGATTAAAATATTTTTAATTAGATCATAAAATTTCTTAGATCTAATCTAAAATTTTATGATTAATGTTTTAGATTAGTACGTACTAGGATAATCTCTCCACTATAAGGGATAAACCTTATAGCAGGACAATCTTATAGCAGTCTGTGCAATCTAAAAATTTTTTATTTTTAGATCTAAAATTATTTTAAATTTATTAAATTATAAATAAAATCAGATCATATCTAACAAATTTATGATAAGAAATAGATCAACACGAACTAGAACAACCTCTCCATTGTAAGGGATAAATCTTATAGAAGGACAACCTTATAGTAGTTCGTGTGATCAAAATTTTAATTTTAGATTTAATAATTAGATTATAAATTAAATCTAATCTAAGAAATAAACTAAATATGCTTAAATAATCATATAATAATAAACCTGACTCTGATACCAATTATTGAAACTAGATCAAGGATTTCAGGGCTAGATCTTAAAATTTTTTCAAGATCAGACAGCGAAAGATAAAAATTAATCAAAATTAATTTTAAATATTAAAAAAATATCCTAGATCTAAGATCTATTATATTATCATGGTATGTTATTAAATCAAAAATTAAAATCTAAAGAAGATCAACATGTATATACACTACATCTAATATAGGTATAAAAATAACAGATCAGATCTATTATCTGTGCAAGTTAGATATTCTAACTTACTAATCCAGGCTCGAGAATAAAGTTATAAGTCATATACACGTTCGATCTCTAAGAGTCGTTCACATGAGTCCACGATCACGATCAGAAGTCCTGATGTAGGAAATCAGCACAGTATGCTAGTACTATGCTAATCCTTCTTTGATGGTCGATCAGATGCCTCTTTCTTCTAGATTTGGACTCTTCCAAAGAGGAGAAGGATGAGAGGAGGTTTCAGATGTGAGACACTCTCAAAAAACTTAAAGAAAGAGGAAGAAAAGAGGTGAACACAGTAACCCTAGAAGAAGATCCTCTTCTTCTTCTCATTGCTCTCACCTAGACACCCAATTTGGTGGCTATGGAACTCCAATGCCCAAGGACTCTATCTCCCTGATTTTCACACACTCCAAAGCACTCTTAATGGTATATTTTTTAAGAAAATTTTAGATCAAAATTTGCCCTAAATATATAAGAAAAGAGGAATCCTTATCTAGGTCAAAAACTAGAAAAGGAAAGACCAAAATGGGCAAGTCAAGGGGCGCCCAACTCTTGGGTGCCCTCTCCAAAATTTTTGGCATGGGACTAGAAGGAAATATCACCCAAAACCTTCTCTTTTTTTGCCAAGAATATCAGAGAAAAAATAAGAAGGAGGGTGACACAAAAGGGAGGAGGAGTTTTGGTTTTTCAAAACATTATCTCACAGGATTTGAAACCAAAACAAATTTCCATCTTTGACTTGGTCCACCACTTAATTTCCTTATGAGAAAGAGAGGAGAGGAGGTCATGCATGAGAAGGCTGGGAGAAAGGTATTTGTCACACAAAATAAGAGAGAAAGAAGGGCGTGGGGAGTGAGGGGCTAAGGTGGCACAATGTGGAATCCTAGTCTTACTAGGATTCCATGTATGACTCGATCAAAGTGGTTTTTCAAACCAAATTAAATCAAAACCAAGTCAACAAAATTAAATTAGGCCCTAACCAAATTAAAAATTTAATTTAATTTAATTTAATTAGATTTAATTTTGATTTAATTTTTTAATCAAATTAGAAAATTGGGTTGATCCAAGTCCTAGTTGAACTAGGACTAGTTTTTTCTTGCACTTGGCTTATCCAATAAGCCAATTGAACTTGATCCAATCAAGTCCAAACTAAATCTAATTAAATTATATTTAATTAGACTTAATTTCATCTCTCTAGCTTAATCAAATTAAGTCAATTAGCAATCTAATTGCTAATCGATCCTCTTGCAACACTTGCACTAGGTTAAACATCAATCGTATTGATCGTTTAACCTTAAAATGATTCTTAACCATTGATCAACCATCTGATCAGATCATGAGCTCTAATATGTGTGACCTTATAGGTCCAATCCTAAGCTGATAGCATAAGAATAGATTTTTATACTAATCAAAGTAACCATCTAGCAATGGTACCCAATAGTTGGATAGGTCTAATGTGTAGAACAACATCCTTAGAATCCATGCAAATATAATTTTCATATACTTCATCCCCTTGACCAAAATGCTAGTAGGATACCTCAGAGTTCAACTATCAAATCTGATCAAACTGTCCATATTGTATTTCAAAATATCAAATCCATCTAATGGATTATCTTGGCTAAGGTTTTGCTATATTGAAATATAGCGATACATTCTTCTCTAACTCTTGGAGTGGTCAATTCCATCTTGATTACACTCCAATTTTGTAAGTACTTGACTATGCCCAGAAGTCTTTCATTACTAAATTAAAAATTTAGTTAGTCCGAAATCATAGCACAGTGAGTTGCTTGCAAATCATTGAGGTGATCTCAAATCTAAGAGACACTTATACTTATATCCCATCAGAGATATTCTCAATAATAAAATGCTCTGGAGTTGGTCACGTTCAATGACGATGTATCCATACATCTCACCTGTATGTCATACCAGTGTCTTCACACTTTTTGATTAAGAGAACAACCAACCTATATAGCATACAATGATTTATTCTCGATAGATGCTATTGTCCTAATTAACAACCTATCATTTGATCGTGAATAAATTTAAGGACTAATCAATAAATTTTCTCCTTATCAAAGCTAAATAGTCCTAAGGACTTCATCATAATAATAAAGTTTGTTATAAGATGAATACTGCATGATAAAAAATATCAAAAATATATTTTATTTATTAATAAATTAAGTATAAATATAATATAGCACAACCATCAACAGACCGATAATTGGCTTTAGGACATATTTTCCAATATTTTTATTTTCTACTTCTTCATAAACTTATTCTTTTCAAAAGATTTTTTCTTGAAAGAAGTCCACTCCACAACAAGCACTAAGCTCAGCAATAACCCATTCATAAGTTCAGCTAAGGTATTTTGAAGTTTATGCATATGGTAGTTGATAAGTATCATAAATTCATCAATAAAAGTATTAATTTATTAATTAATTTATATTAATTTTTAAGAATTATTAATCAATTTATATATAATTTTTGAAAAATTCATATTTTTATTAATTAAAAAATTAATTAAAAATAATAAAAATTAAAAAATAAAATTTTATCATCAATGGAAAGAGCTCATTTTTTTTATCATAATAAAATAAATTTTAAGTAAAATAGAGCTAAAACGAAAAAGATATGAATTTTTAAAGATATAAAATAAATAAAAATTAAATAAAAAAAGAAAACGGCTCAGCCGACTCTGTAAGCCGAGCCACCAAGTCAAGCCAAGCCATCAAAGCCGACTCAACCATTTAAGCCATCAGTTAGTCTATGATCTAGATGTGGACCGCCAGCTCAGCAGAAACCGACGAATCAGAGATTGCCACGTGGCGGACCTAGACCCTTAAAGGGTCCACAGAAATTTATCATGGCTCACAGGATATTTTGGTCTTTTCACCTAGCGACAAAAGTGCTAATTGGCTGCGGTGTGCGGTGCGGCCGGTCCATGCAGTCCATGGGAACAGTAATTGCGTGATCGGACGGCTGTGGTTGATTGTGGTCAAGATTGGATGGTGGTGGTGATTTCCAGGCTTGATTCAAATTCTATCAGCGATCTAGCGTGATCCAATGGCCAAAAAATCAAGAGATGAAGATCCAACGGTCCAGAACACTCCCGATGGTGATCAAGACTCTCGATGCATGATTTACGGCCAGATTTCCTCCATCAATGCATGATTGGATGGTCAGAATTTAATTCGACTCGATCTGGGCTGATATGCATCCGATTTTGATAATTTTTGGATCGTTGGATTCCTATTGAATGGCTAGATTTCACCAAATTTACCAGAGTCTTATTAGAGCTAATTTGATTTAAATTTTATTCGAATTTCTTTGTATTTTGACGATTACAAAGGCTATTAGTCCTATATTGCCTTTAGAAAAAATATCCAGCCCTCCTAGCTCTATAAAAGGGATCTTAGGCCTCCAGAAATCAATATCTCCGATCAAGGTGAAGCTTTGATACAGGGCAAAGCTAGGCTATGGGTTAAAGGCTGCTTCGAAGCAACGGATGTCGAGAAGAAGAGCCAGGCATCTACACCATCTTTTTGCCTATGCCGATCCAAGATCAGAGATCAGGCTATTTTATTCTTTTTAAATTTTATATATTTAAATTCTAAAATTTTAATTAATAAGAATTTTATTTTTGCACTTTAATTTTTTGCTTTTTATTTTTATTTAATTTAATTTCTACACTTTAAATTATTGCTTTGCAAGTAGATGCTAAGATCTAACTAGTAGATCTTAGTACCAAGTTTAAATCCTACATCTTTTAATTTTCACTATTTATTTTCCGACTTCATTTTTTGATCCCAAAACTCTTCTCTTTTTCTTTTCAAAAATCAATGATTTCAAATCTAAAAATACTACCTTCCTTGTAGATTCGACCCGACTCACCACTATCTACGTATTTTTAATTATTTTAAGAAGTCAGATTAAACTGATAAACATGGTGTCTTAACGACAACATCGTGTTCCTATCAAGTTTTCTAGCGCCATTGCCAGGGAAGGCATGGACATTAAATTTTTGATCTCTTTAATTTTTTTATAAATAAATTATAAATAAAATCTTTATTTTTTTATAAATATTGCTTGCTAATTTTTTTATTATTTTACAAAAAAAAATTAAAGAACAAAAAGAATCAGAAGTTTTGCTTGGTAAGATCAATCCTAACCCTAGTACTCTTTTCTTTTTATTTATTTATTTATTTATTTTATTTTTAAATTAATTTAAAAAAATATTCATTTAAATCTAATTAAAAGTCTCATGATAAGATTAAAAATCCTAACTGTTTAGAGCATGCATCATATTAGTTTTATTCATTTATTTATTTATTTATTTATTTTTTGGTGATTGCTGGAAGCAAGGTAAGCCTTTCAGAATACAATTAGTTACATGCATCTAGTTTAAATTGCATAGAACCCTTTGATTAAAAATTTTTTTTTGTGCATATTCATATTAAATCAAATTAAGGGCACAACCCAATTAAACAAGATAAGGTGGGGATTTGATCACCCTTCCTTAGCCCACAAACAACCAACCAGCATCCTGCATTGACCTAAGCCTTTAAATTAAAATCAATTAGACATCAACCCTAGGAACTCGAGCTCAATAGGACAAGGAATCCTAAGAGTTGAACCGGTTAGGATAAGTCAATTTGACTGGTGTCTAGGAAAGTGGTTCAGGGATGACTGGGCCCGAAGGAAGGTGGTTTCTAATTGGTTCCGTTCGCTTACCTGGCCAAGCACAATTGGTGTCTAAGGCAAGCAACGGGGGGACTCCCACCGACCTTACACTTACCTGGCTAGTTGATTGGCTAATCCTACACTTGGAGGGCTTGAAGGTGACCTTGGCAGTTAGGAGCTGTCTAGATCTAGGATAACCCTTAGTCAGGATTGATTGACCAACTTGATTGCTAACCAACATTAAATCTAATTAAACCTAATTCTTCTCTTTCTTCTTAGTTCTAGGACTCCTTAGGACCTCTTCTTTAGAACTCTTCTTTCTTTCTTCTCCTTACTCCTCTAAAAATAAAATAAAATAAAATAAAATAAAAATTAAATTAAACTAACTAAAAAAATATTAAAAATAATAATTAAATTAAATTAAATTAAATTAAAATTAACAAATAAAATAATTAAAAAAAATTAATTTTTAATATAATAAAATAATAATAATAAAAAATAAAAAAAAATATTCTAAAATTTTTTTTGAACCATACATTAGGGTTACACTAATACATGCATGGTAGGAAATCGCTTTTTCTGATTTAGTTGAACTTAATTGAATGGTTGATTCACATTAAACATAATAATCAAATGGCTAATATGAATCTAATAGTCCAAAAATTAGATAAAGTTGACCTTCTTGCTCAGAAAATAGATCAACTCCTAATCCTAGGTCAACAATCTCCTGCACAATTCACATCATCTTCTAATTATCAGGAGAATTATTCAATCTGTGCTAGTCCAACCCATCATGTAAGTGAATGTCCTATGACTGCACAGTTTCCATATTTTATCCAAGAACAAGTTCAAGCTACTCAAGGATACTCCAAATTGATTAATGATCCATTTTCAAATTCATATAATTCAGATTGGAGTAACTTTAATTTTTCTTGGACATCCCAACAGACTCAGGCTCAGACCCAAATTTCACTTCCAAAACTAGCAAAATAGGCCCAATATCAAAATTATGCCTATAATAATGGTCAGCCTAGTCAGTTTAACCAGCCATCATATTATAATCAGCCTTCATACCCACCTCCTCAACAGACCAATCTAGCTGATGATAGATTTAACCAACTTCAACAATTAATTCTAACTCAACAGCAATCTATCGCCAGACTAGAAGCTCAAATAGGATAATTAGTTGAGTCTAACATGAGGAGAGAACTAGATCAACTACCGAACCTACCAATTTCAAACAACCCACCTAATGACCACCAACCACCTGGAAATTATCAATTTAATGTTCATCTAAGAATCCCCAATTTGAGAATACCAAAGTAATTCCTGAACTTAAAAGCTATAGGATTCTTATGGTGTTAGATATATGTGCCCTAGAAGCCAGAATTGGCTGACACTTGTAATACACTTCTAGGGGCAAAATTATAATTTTGACTAAAATCAATAAAATGGGTTATTTTCTATCACATATGTGTATTTAGTGTCTGTGATACATCCTTTGAGTTAATGGTAATGATAATTCATATTTTCAAGAGTTGAAAATTTAAGACATGAATAATCATTATTAACTCATAAAATTGCTCCCGACCATAGGATCATCACGAGGATGGTGATTGATCCGGAAGGTTGGTGTACAATCGCTTCTCTTTAGTAGATGAGTCTTGAGTCTACGGTGTGGAGACACCGGAGCGAGAGTACAGGTACTCGTTAGAGAACGAGGGCACTGAGCGTGACCACCTCGAGTAGTCATTAGGGAGTCTACCTTCTCGTCAATGACTGACTCGATGCTGCAGTAGTGTGTCTGGTTCTTTGACCTGAGGTGCATCGGCAGTTCACCTTGAGGGTGTTATAGTTTGACTACACCATTACTCGGTCTCCTAGCCATATGGAACCCTGAGGTGTATGTTGGCTATAGCATGTTCATTGTAGGAACTGGATTGCATCAAGATGGAATCTATCTACCTCGGTGGTAGAGGAGCAGCCCTATGATGATCATGAGAATCAAGTCCAGAAGCCCATGGCCATGGCAGAGTGAAATAATAGAAAGAGTTTCTATTTAGATTTTCACATTGGACTCGAATCGAATGATTACATCATATGACAGAGACTAGGGTTTGACGAGTTCACCTTAACCCTAATCTGATCGGGGCTCAAGATAGAAGAACTTAATCACACAGGTAGCTGCACCAAGAGGTTCGCATTCAGCTCTGATGGGTTGCCACCATATACTGCTAGGTGTCACTGGTGGATTTTGGGAGCAATTAGAATGATTTAGATGATCGATCATTCTAGCTGTTCGAATCAGAAGAGTTCTGATCCATCGAAAGGAGTTTCGATGATGTCGATGATAGAGATCATGACATATCCCATTACCATACAGAACTGAACCTAACTGGGTCACACAAACAAGGGTTTGAATCTGGTGATCATCAATTGAACTGATCTAGTTCAATTGATCTGAATGAGATTCAATTAGGTTCAAGGAAATCGTGCTAGCACTCGATTGAACCTAACGTTCTTCTTTTGCTATCATAAATAAGTTGTCCTGTCTGAGCCAAAGGAGTTTGTGCTCAATCAGAGGCCTTCATATGGTCTGACTGGAGGTTGTCCAAGTCAGAAAAGGTTGTCTTATTTTGTAAGACATTACCTGCCATTTTTGGTCACCTGCCATTTCTTGTTCTTTGACTTTGGTCAAAAGTCTACCTTTGACTGGTCAAACGTTGACCATTGACACTTTGACTTTTGACCACATGTCATGCACCTATTGGAGAGCTGGTGGGGGCCTGTCCCCCTGCCAGAACCTGGCAAGGAGAAGGGCGCACGCCACCCTAGGCGTGTGCCCAAGTTGGAGGCGCCTAGGAGTCCTTGTTGGACAAGGACTCCATCTCCTTTTTGGATTCCAATTAGAGTTCTTCTAAGAACCAACTTTGACTGGTCTTAGGCACCCTCTAAGGAGGAATCCAGGGGACTCTATTCCCACCAATCAGATTTAGATCTGATTTCACAAAGGGTTGTGATTGGTTGGGAAGAAGAGGAGTTGGATCACAGCTAGTCTATAAATAAGACCCTGTATCCAACTCAGATTAAAAAAAAGATATATGATGAGATCATAGTTTCCCACGCCCCAAGGCTGCCTCTCCCCTCCCTCTCCATGCCAAACCACCTTCTCCCCTTGCTCTCCACGTCCAAAAGGAGTTTTGGACCTTGGTTGGTGCGATTCAGATCAAAGAAAGGCGATCAAAAGCAAGAAGGCTGCGCTGCTGCAAAGGACGACTGCTCATCTTCAAAAAGAGTTTTGAAGATCCTCCAGATCAGATCCAGATCTAATTTTTGGAGGTGTGATAGAGAAGAAGAGGATCTCCAGATCCAACCCGAGTGGATACCGGTAGAGGCCAGGCGCTTGCGTGGCTAAGATCCAGAACCTTCCGCTGCAAACAGGATCATCAACAGGGTAATAGGATTACCCAGATCAGGTAAATTAAATTTGATTTAATTTATCTTTTAATTTTATTTTATTAAAATAATAAGAATCAGATCTAAAACATATCAAGATCTGATTGGGATCAAAGAAAAAATTTTTGAAATATATCTCTTGATCTGATCAGATCTGAACGAACCTGGACCGGGAAATCAGGATTTTCCTTCAACTGGTATCAGAGCCATGGTTCTAAAATTATTTAGATCTGATTTTAAATTTATTTTAATTAAAAAATAATTGATTTTAGATGTCACATGAGATGTGATCAGATCTGAAATCAGAAAAAAATTAAAATTAAATAATTTGGATCTAAGATTAGAAGATATGCATGACTAGTTCTAGAATAGAATAGTTCTATAGAATAGTCTTGCATGTTTTTGATTTAATCTGATTAAATCATATTTTAGATCTTTTTATTTACTATTTTTTGATATTATAAGTGTTATAATAACATCTAAAAAATAGCAAATAAAAATTATTTAATTTTTAAATATCATATGAGATATGATTGATGCATGTCTAGACTAGTTGTAGAATAGTTCTACATAATTGTCTAGATTAGAATTTATTTTGATTAGATCAATTTAAATCTAATTTTTTAGATTATTATGAGATAATTTAGATCTGAAAATATGCATGATTTGATACATGAGATGTATGCAAAATATGCCATGATTAGATCTAATTTGTATATGAGATATATGATATAGATCTGATACTGTTTTGTAGTATTGAATGTTCCTGATTAAGGCGTTCCTCTTGGCCGTCCGGTCATAAGAACGAAGAAGGGTTTAAAGGCCCTCTCTTTCCATTCGATGGGGTGTTCTTATGATGTGTAGGGGTGCTGCGTGTTCGTCCTTAATCAGAAACCCAAAACTTACTTTCTGCAAAACCCTAGATCCTGAAACCCTAGGATTTATTGTGCATATTTTGTTTATGAACCCTACTTAATTAAGAATTAAGTTTATGGAATATTAATTAGGTCTAAAATTGAGAATTTTAGATCTAAGACATATTCATAATACTGGGTTCGGGCTTGGGTAGCTCAATTAGGTCTAAGCGGTTGATCAAACCGAATCAAGAGTTGGTTAGATGGGATCAACAATGCTTAAATTGACCAGCCTAATAGGATTAAGTCTGGGTCAAGATCGAGTCACGATCAAGCAAGACCTAATTAGGCTCAGAGGTTAGAGTCTGGATTGTAGGCTAACCCAATTGGTTCTGGACTCAACAATTTGGTGTCTAAGGTAAGTTTGGCACAGACGACCGACTGGTTTTTAATTGGAAGCTACTCGACCTGAATGCGTTCTTGTACGAGTTAATGGCATATTCCTTCCACCGGATCTCACTTACCTGGCCATATCTGTTGACACAGTTCTGATCTGAGGTGGTCAATAATCCGAGCTAACCCATGCCACTAGGTTAGTCATAATTGTTATGACTAAGCCAAGTCTAGTTTAATGAGACCTGAATCAATTCTCCCTAAGAAAAGATTAAGTCTGAGGTCTTCCACCATTGTAGATGTGCGGGCCCTTCCCGGGGTTGATTGTTCTCGGCTGGATACAGTGGCTCAGTTGCACCGGGAAGATGCAACCATGTCTATTAGGCATTGGATGCTATGGGCTGGAGGATGAGTTGGGCTCAATATTTCGGATACGGTGAGAGACTCAATTAGGAACCCAGTCTATGCAAATGGTGGGTCTGACTTAACTAAGGAGTGGATCAATATTCCGGATACGGTGAGATTCATGAATTAGAGACCAAGTTTGGGTGCACCATGATTAGAGAATCATTGAACAAGAGTTGTTCACTCATTGGCTAACCCATCACCAATAACTGTTAGGTGAGGTGATGAGTCAGTTGGTGAGACCGCACCACCCACTAGAAATCATTAATCGTGGAGATTTTCGCATCTCTACAGAGGGAGTGTAGGGATCCGAGAAAATAGTGGGAGCTAATTTGTTTAAAAATAAAATTCCCTAAATAAATTGGTCAAGTCAAAATTACAGTATCTAACTAGAATCTTTGACTCTCTACAGGAAAAATGTCTGCGTCCAACCCATTGGCACGTATCCTGGACACACATAGACTGACTGGACCCAATTATAAAGATTGGCTCAGGAACTACAAAATTATTTTGGGTTTCGAGAAGTTAACCCATGTTTTGGACCAGGACCCTCCCACCTTACCAGCCCGTCCATCTGTTGAACAGAGAGCGTCTCTGGAAAAATGGATTGACGAAGATAATAAGGCCAGATATTACATGTTGGGCTCGATGTCTGATGAGCTCCAGCGCCAACATGAAGGATATCGGGACTGCTCGCCAAATGTTGGCTCACCTGCAGGAGATGTTTGGTGAACAGAGTCGCGCAGCCAAATATCAAGTCACGAAATGACTTTTTAAGGCTAAGATGCGTGATGGGCAGTCAGTCCAAGATCACTGTCTGACAATGATCAAGGACATGGAAGAGCTTGAGAAGCTCGGTGTGAAGTTGACTTGGACCTGCAGAACGATATTATTCTGCAATCCTTGACTGATGCATATGGGCAATTCATCATGAATTACCACATGCATAAACTTCAAAATTCCTTGGCCGAATTAATGAATATGCTGGTTACCGCTGAGCTTTCTATGAAAGGTTCTAAAGGCTCAGTTCTTGCTATGGAACGGACTTCTTCCAAAAGAAAGTCTTATGGAAAGAAAAAGAAGTCTGTGAAAAAGCAAAAGGTGGAAGGATCAAAGAAGAAGAAGGCAGAGCCGAAGAAGAAGGCCGATGTCAAAGGAAAGTGTTTCCATTGCAACAGCGACGGCCATTGGAAGCGGAACTGCCCTACTTACCTGGCCACCCTGAAGAACAAGAAGGAAGGTCCTTCTGGAGGTATGCTCGTTATTCGAGCAAAACGTGAATGCCAAACGACCTAGGGATAGTCCAAACGACAGATATCTATGGCACCTGAGATTAGGTCATATAGCAGAAGATAGGATCAACAAATTGGAGAAAAATGGGCTATTGAGTCCATTGACTTTCGAGTCATATCCAACTTGTGAATCTTGTCTTCAAGGCAAAATGACTAAACTCCCTTTTGTTGGACATGGGGAGAGGGCCACAGATCTCCTTGCCCTAGTACATACTGATGTGTGCGGCCCATTTGATGTGCCGGCTAGAGGCAATTTTGTCTACTTCATTACCTTTACCGATGATCTGTCTAGGTATGGGTATGTGTATCTTATGAGACACAAGTCTGAAGCTTTTGAAAAGTTCAAAGAATTCAGACATGAAGTAGAAAAACAAACTGGAAAACCCATTAAGGTTCTTCGATCAGATCGAGGAGGTGAATACCTTAGCCAGGAATTCCTAGACTATCTCAAGGAAAATGGCATAGTCTCTCAATGGACTCCACCAGGAACACCTCAACTCAACGGGGTTTCAGAATGGAGAAATCGGACTCTATTGGATATGGTTCGATCCATGATGAGCTTCACAGACCTCCCTGATTTTCTTTGGGGACACTCATTGTTAACTTCAATCTATCTACTGAATAGGGTTTCCTCTAAAACCGTTCCTACCACACCGTATGAGATATGGCACGGTAAGAAACCAAGTCTGAGTCATCTCAGAATTTGGGGTTGTCCAGCTCATGTCAAAAGACAACAAGCGGACAAGTTAGAGTTTAGGTCCTTCAGAGCTCGATTCATAGGATATCCTAAAGAGTCATTAGGATACTATTTCTACATTCCAGAAGACCATAATGTGATTGTGAGTCGACATGCCATCTTGTCGTTAAGACACCGTGTTTATCAGTTTAATCCGACTTCTTAAAATTATTGAAAATGCGTAGATAGTAATGAGTCGGGTCAAATCCACAGAGAAGGTAGTGTTTTTAGATTTAAAATCTTTGATTTTTGAAAAGAAAAGAAGAAAAGGATTTGAGTTTTCAGAATCAAAAGTGAAGTCAAAAAATAAAAAGCAAAAATTAATAGGTGTAGGAATTTAAACTTGGTACTAAGATCTACTAGTTAGATCTTAGCATCTACTTGCAAAGAAATAATTTAAAGTGCAAAAATTAAATTACAATAAAAATAAAAAGCAAGAAATTAAAATATGCAAAAATAAAATTTTTATTAATTAAAATTTTAAGAATTTAAATACATAAAATTTAAAAAGAAAAGATAATAAAATAAAATAGCCTGATCTCTGATCTTGGATCGGCATTGGCAGAAAGATGGTGTAGAAGCTCGGCTCTTCTTCTCGGCACCCGTTGCTTCGAAGCAGCCTTTAACCCATAGCCTGGCTTCGCCCTGTACCAAAGCTTCACCTTGATCGGAGATGTTGATTTTCTGGAGGCCTGGGGTCCTTTTTATAGAGCTAGGAGGGCTGGATATTTTTTTCTAAAGGCAATATGGGACTAATGCCTTTGTAATCATCAAAATACAAAGAAATTTGGAATAAAATTTGAATCAAAATAGCTCTGATATGACTCTGATAAATCTGATAAAATCCAGCCATTCAATAGGAATCCAACGGTCCAAAAATCATCAAAATCGGATGCAGATAAGCTCAGATCGGGTCGGATTAAATTCTGGCCGTTGGATCGCGCTTGATCGAGGAAATCTGGCCGCAAATCATGCGCTTCGGAGAGTCTTGATCACCGCCGGGAGCATTCTGGACCATCGGATCATCGCCTGGATCGAGCGCTGCCATCCGATGGTGATCCGCGTGATGTTTGTATCTGAATAAAATTCGGAAGCAACCACAGCCGTCCGATCCTGACCGCAAACAACCACATCCGTCCGATCGCGCAATAACTGTTCCCATGGACCGCGTGGACCGGCCGCACCGCACACCGCAACCAATCAGCGCCTTCTGTTGCCGAGCGAAAAGACTAAATTACCCTTGTGAGCCGCGATAAATTTCTGTAGACCCTTTAAGGGGTCTAGGTCCACCACGTGGCAATCTCTGATTCGCCGGAATTTTGCTGAGCTGGCGGTCCACGCCTGGATCGTGGACCGGCTGATGGCTTCAACGGCTGAGTCGGCTTTGATGGCTCGGCTTGGCTTGGTGGCTCGGCTTGCGGAGCCGGCTGAGCCATTTTCTTTTTTATTTAATTTTTATTTATTTTATATTTTTTTAAAAATTCATATCTTTTTCCATTTTAGCTCCGTTTTACTTGAAATTTATTTCGTTGTGATCAAAAAAATGAGCTCTTTCTATTGATAATAAAATTTTATTTTTTTAATTTTTATTATTTTTTAATTAATTTTTTAATTAATAAAAATATGAATTTTTTAAAAATTATATATAAATTGATTAATAATTTTTAAAAATTAATATAAATTAATTAATAAATTAATACTTTTATTGATGAATTTATGATGCTTATCACACCCCCCAACTTAAGCTTTGCTCGTCCTCGAGTAAAGAAAGAATTTAGTTTTAAATACCTTTTAACTTTAGAGTTTCGAATTTTACCTAAGCAATTTTCAAAATGGCCATTGATATTCAGTAGAGCTTAAATGAGACATATCATTGGGGTATTAATACTTATCAATAGAAAAATTAAGTAAAGAACATTAAATTTTTTCAGAACTTTTTCTAAATTATTCCACTTTTATCTCTGATTTGTCTAAACTTTCATATAGGCAGGTGTATTGCTACTTCCATCCTTCATTTATTAATTTTTATTTTCACATTGCCCACTTTTTGATGCGAATATCATTGCTTACTTAGGCAACGGGACCCGGTTACTCGGTGGGAAACCAATATTTCTTTTTTTTTTTTTTTTTTTTTTTTAACGTTGTACCACTATTGAGTGTCTTAACTCCTTAAGCTTTCTATTTGATCCATGTAGCGAGTCTTGGGCCAATGACTCCCAAACCAGTTGGCTTTAGGGCACTAGGTATAGAATACCCCTCGGGCTTACTAGCTCGAATCAAATAGGCTACGAGTTAAGACTAGCTTTACAACGAGCTTCTTTGCCCTTCCCACCTTTTGACGCGAAACTCAATGCTTGCTTAGGCAAAGAGGCCCGGTTACTCAGTGAGAAGTACTTGGAAACTATTTTATTAAAATAAATTTTTATATGAAGAAACGTATAGTTACCCTACACAAGCCTATAAAAAGTAGACTTTTCTTTGATGCTAGTAGAAATAATTAGAAATGCTCCAAAAAAAAAATTTTTATGTTCTAGACTTAACTCTTTATTGAATTTTCTTAATACTTGATTCCTCAATATCTCACAGATTCTCTGATCTGTGTATCAATTTTCTTTTAAAAATGCTTAGTTTTATTCGATTCTTAAGCATAATCAAGTATCTAAATACTAAATACTAACTTTTTCGAGGACTTAAAATTTTAAAATTTTTATTTTTCTCTCCCCCCAACTTAATCGACATTGTCCTCAATGGAGAAGAAAAAATAAAGGATGTAATAAAGAACATGGAAGAATACACCTAACTCAGTATATATATATATATATTTTTGGTCCAGCACATGCCTTTGAAAATTTGAGCTCTCCCTCCAACTTATTCAAATTATCCTAAAAAAATAAACTAAAAAGATAAATTAGATAAAAACTAAATATTGGGTTGCCTCCCAACAAGCGCTAAGTTTACCGTCTTCAGCCAGACACAATGTAGCTCACTATCCTGTGTCGAATATTGGATTGACAAATTCCAATGGTTTTGGATTGCCAATCTCAGAAAGTTGATTTATAATCCCATTATTGATATAATCTTTGTTAATTTTAGGGATATAATTTATGATTCCATTCTCAGACCCATGTTTATTAAGAATTTCTCCTATTTGTTCTTCTAAAATGCTCATGAATGGAGTTTTAGGAGTTAAGTTTGATTCAATGGGTGCTGGAATGGTGACTAAAGGCGGTTTTAATTCTGGAGGTAAATTAATGTGATCTTGCTTAAACAACTCCATTGACATTTCATTACATGCCTTCTTGATTTTTATAAGAAGAACCAGCTTCTAGGGTTGAAGGAATAGGACATTAGGTTTATAAGTCTCGGGTAAATCATCTATTCTCTTTTCCCTTATTTCTATCTCATTTAAACTGGAACTAGCATCAGTACTAATTCCTGGCTTGGGTTCTTCTATGTGGTTAGTCTCAGTACTAACCAGTTCCTCTAAATTTTTATTTTGGCTAGCATCAGTACTAGCCTCTCTCACCTGGTCTTGGTATGGGTCCATAAGAATCCTATAGCTTTTAAGTTCAGGAATTACTTTGGCATTCTCAAATTGGAGATTCTTAGATGAAACATTAGATTGATAATTTAATCC
>QRFJ01007199.1:0-23962 GCA_006176705.1 Cocos nucifera
TCTTTTTAGGTACTTGGAATCTCGGGGGTGGCTGTTGTGCTGCATTTTGATTGCTCCATGAGAAATTTTGGGTGCTGCCTCCACCCTTGATTGTATGTGTTGGAGTAGGAATTATTTTATTGCGGCCTGAAAAAAATTACCAATATAATTAGCTGTATCAGTTGTTTTTAGCAAAAGGATTACCTGTCTGGCAATTGCTCGTATCGTGTCCTCCTCCACATAGGTCACAAGTAATGCTCTGAACATGCATAGCTGTTCCCTTTAAGTTGTTGACTTCGGCTCTAAGGGCTGCAATTTCAGCTAGTAAGGTTGGCACGCAATCTACTCCCTGCACAGCTGCTAGTCTTTTTGGCATCATGCGTTCTGTCTGCCATTGATAGCTATTTGATGCCATCTCATCGATCAGATCGAAAGCTTCTTCCTCCATTTTTTGATTAATGGTTCCTCCTCCTGCTGCATCAATCATAGAATGATTAGTAGGAGATAAACCATTATAGAAAGTTTGTACCTGAAGCCATACGGATAGTTGATGATGTGGACATCTCCTCAGTAATTCCTTGAAATGCTCCCAAGCCTCATATAGTGTCTCCATGTCCATCTGCATAAAAGGAAGTGATATCGTTGCGCATCTTGGCAGTCTTGGAAGGTGGAAAGTACTTGGCTAAGAATTTTTGGGCTAGGACATCCCAAGTTGTGATAGAACCTGCAGGAAGAGAATGAAGCCAACTCTTTAGCTTTGTCCCATAAAGAGAAAGGAAATAACCTTAATCTAATAGCATCATCCGACACCCCATTAATTTTAAAAGTATCACAAAGTTCAAGAAAATTAGAAATATGGGCATTCGGATCATCATGCACGTGTCCACTGAATTGGACAGTTGATTGAATCATCTGGATCATCGTCGATTTTATTTCAAAGTTGTTTGCTCGTACAGGCGGTCTCCTGATGCTCGAAGCTGCATCGGCTACAGATGGTGTGATGTAATCATTTAATGGATGATGTACTGGTCGAATAGCTTCATGCTGTCCTTCGAGTCGCCATATCCAATCCTAGATTGATGTCGTTAGGATCTTCAGCTGCCATGTTTCTTTCTTGTTGTAGTCTTCTAATGGTCCTTTCAATTTCTGGATCTAAAGGTAGTAAGTTACTATGTCCAGTACGTGTCATGCACTGAATAATTTTTTTTTTAAATAATAAAAATTAAAAATAAATTTCTAAAGTAAAGCTAGGATCAAAATTTTAATATTATTTTAGACACAATCCCCGGCAACGGCCAAAAACTTGATGCGTGCTAATTTATAGCTATGGCAAGTGCACCAGTCGATCAAGTAATAAAGTGAATGAGTAGAGTATCATCCCTAGAGGATTGAAAAATAAGTACTGAAAAGCTCTTTCCTATGCTTTATTTAGAAGATCGATTTATGAGAATAAGAAATTAAAGAAAAAATAAAAAAAATAATTAAAAGTTTTTAAGAAAATAGAGAGAGTGTAAATTATTAGGGTTTTAAACTCAAGAGCAATGGATTACTAAGGCAATCGGTTCACCAACTCAGTCAATACAATATTCAGATTTTTAGATTAATTTTATTTCATGTGACGGTGGAGTCTCCTAATTTATTCACTACCCTTTGGTCCAGGCATAGCAAAACTATCAATATTTATTAATTATCCCTTTGGTCCAGGTGTAATTTAAATAAATATTAATGCATTAAGTTTTGTGAAACCCTCTAATTAAAATACGCTGCGTCCAAAGCGCACTAAAATTCCTGCATGCATATGAATTCTAATTTGATTCATAATACAAGGTATATAATCAAGAAGCAATTAACATAGATGTACTTGGTCCGTAACATCTATGTTCATCAGATCAATTAGAAGATGGCCAGTAATCTAAAAGCATTAAGATCAGATTTATATACTCCTCATGAATAAAATTTAAAAATAAATCATACTGAATATTGCATCAAAAGAGTGGCTACACCTTAGCCTTAGTAAAAGAAAATTTAGTTCATGATAACAAGTTCAAAAATAGCAAATAAAATAAAAAGCATAGAGAAATTAGACTGTTTGATTGCTGAAATTGATTATCCGTTGCTCTTGGCGTGGAGAACTTGGTGAAGAAGAAGATGCTCCTTGATCGATGTCTTGATTGTCGAATGAAATCAAAAACCCTTTTTTTTTCTCACAAATCACACTTCTCTTTCTACCTTTCTCCTCTTTTTTTCTTTTTGTTTTTCTTTTTTTCTAACTCTCTCCCTTTTTCTCTTTTTCTCTTTTTCTCTGACTTCCCTCACTTCTTTCTATGGCAACAGCAGGTATTTATAAGCTAAAAAAAATTGATTCTCCCTAAATTCCTTTAGAAATTAGGCTTAAGACTCCCAAAACAACTCAAACAAAAATTTGGGTAATTCTGATCATTGGATGTTGATCAAATGGTCCAAAAATCACTTAAAAATTCCTTAAAATAACCCAGATCAAGTCGGATTTCATGCCAACCATTGGATCAACCATTGGATTAAATCTGGGCCATCCGATCACGTAGAAAGAGGCCTTCTGATCTTTAGTTTATTATCGGGATGAATCTCAGCCGTTGGATCTCGATCGGGAGCTACGGATGCCGTTCATCAATGCTTTCTTTTCGGCCGTCCGATCAAGTTTCAGCGAAAGGCACCCATTAGATCAGACAAAATTCCCAAATTGCCCTCTATAGACCATGCACGAGTCTAGTGTTACATGGACTGCTCTATTCTTCAGCCAATCAGAGTGCGCTTCTTCATGTGAAATGCCCAAAATACCCTCATATCGGTCCACCGTGCGCCGCAAAAAATGCTGACGTCATCCTAATGTCAACACTACATCGGTGGGTCGGTCTACTATTGTGATCGAATCGGGCCGAACCGCTGAGCCAATTTTCTAAATTGGTTTGAACCGAACCATTTTTTTTTTTTTTTTTTTTTGAAATTTAATTTTGGGCTCATTTGAAGTCCATTTTGTCTGAAATTTATTTTATCTAAACCAGAAAAATAAGATCTTCACATTGGTGGCCTTGTTTCTTACATAAGATTAATAAAGTATTAATTTCTAAAGAAATAGATTAATTTATTTTATAATTTAATACTTTTATTAGTATATTTTTACCACTTATCAGATTGCACCAAGAGAAAATCAATCTACCTCGATGGATGAGGAGCAGCCCTATGATGATCATAAGAATCAAGTCCTTAAGCCCATGACCATGGTAGAGTAAAATAATAGAAAGAGTTTCTAATGAGGTTTTCACATCGGACTTGAATCGAATGATTAAATCATATGATGGAAATTAGGGTTTGATGAGTTCACCTTAACCCTAATCTGATCGGGCCTCAGGATAGAAGAACTTAATCACATAGATAGCTACACCGAGAGGTTCATTTTTAGTTTTGATGGGATGCCACCATATACTGCTAGGTGTCATTGGTAGATTTTGGAGGCAATTAGAATGATTTGGATGATCGATCGTTCTAGTTGTTTGAATCAAAAAAATTTTGATCCATCGAAAGATGTTTCGATGCTATCAATGATAGAGATCGTGATATATCCCATTACCATATAGAATCGAACTTTACTAGGTCACTAGGTCACATAAAAAAGGGTTTGGATCTGGATATCATCAATTGGACTAATCTAGTTCAATTGATTTGAATTAGATTCAATTAGGTTCAAGAAAATGGTGCTAGCATATGATTGAGCCTAATGTTCTCCTTCTACTATCATTAAAAGTTGTTCCGACTGAGCCAAATATGTTTGTGCTCACTCAGGTACCTTTACTTGGTCTGGCTGAAGCTTGTCTAGGTCAGAAAAGGGTTATCTTAATTTATGAGATAAATTGAAGACAACACCTGCCAATTTTCGTTACCTTCTAATTCTTGTCTTTTGACTTTGGTCAAACGTTGATCTTTGACACTTAGACATCTGCCCATGTGTCATGCACCCCTAGGAGAGCAGATAGGTGCTTGTTCCCTTGCTAGAAATTGGAAAGAAGGGGGTACATGCCTAGGGAGGCATGCGTCCATGGATAGGGATGCCTGGAGTCCCATACAGATGGGACTCCAGGTTGCTTCTTGGAATCAACTTAGGTAGGCACCTAAGACTCAGCTTTGACCAGTCCTGGCACCACCTAAGGATGATTTGAGGGGGCTCTCATCTGATTGGATTAGGTGATGTCATCCCACCAATCAGATTTAAATCTGATTGTATGAAGCGACGTGATTGGCTAAGATGATGTAGCACTGCATGGCGTAGCAGGGTCTATATAAACCCTATCTACGCCTAGCTTTCAAGAGGTTCTCTATTAGTCCATGCCCCAAGGCTGCCCCTCTCCCTCTTCCATGCCATCTTCTAGTCCTCTCTCTCCTCTCCATGCCCAAGGAGATTTGGGCTCCAATTTGGCACGATCCAGGCAAGAGAAAGGTGACGAAAAAGGAAGAAGGTAGTACTGCTGCAGAGACAACTGTAGATCTTCAAAAAGAATTTTGAAGATTCTTCAAATTAGATTTAGATCTGATATTTGAAGAGATGATAAAGAAGAAGAAAATCTCTAGATCCAGTCTGAGTGGATATCAGTAGAGATCAGGCGCTTGCATGGCTAGATCCAGAAGCTCAGGAAATCAGCAAGATCATCAAAGGATAATCTGATTATCTAACATCAATGTACAAATTAAATTAAATTTATTTTTATTTATTAGCTCTATAAAATCATATCTAAAATATCTTAGATCTGATCTAGATTCAAAAAAAAAAATTTTAAAATATCTCTCTTGATCCAAGATGATCTAAACGAACCTGATCCAAGAAATTAGGATTTCCCATTCAGTGCTGTCACCCCTATCATATCCCATACCCCCTCTATCCTCTCTCTCCCTCTCTTCTACATGCCTAAAAAGGTTTGTTGATCCTAAGATTAATTTTGATGATTTTAAAATATTAAGTATATTATGTATCTAATCATGTGTTTCAGGAATGTGTGTAGGATTTTTCAAGTATTCAAAATGAAGAATTTATCTCAAGAATAAATTCTCTCAAGATGCATGCCAAAATACTTAAAAGAGCAAATTCACACATATTTGGATGGCTTGGTATGAAGAAAGCATGATTGAAAGAAAAGAAATTAAAATTGAAGGAGGCAATTATGTTTAAAAGAGTTTGGGGCCAAGAAACTCAAGTTTGGGGCCAAGAAGCTCAAACATTGAAGAAAAATGAAGTCAGGATTTTTTGAGACGTCTCGGATTTTTTTCGAGAGCTCTCGAGTGGTCTAGCACAATGAAATAGTATTCTAGCACAATCTCAAGAGGTCTCGAGTTGAACTCGAGATGTATTATTCTCAGGAGATAGAAACTTTATTTCTATGCTCTGAGAGTGAGAGGTTTCATAGATTTCTCAAGAGGTTTCATGGTTCTGACGAGACATCTCATGAAAAACTAAGAGATCTCATAAAAAATCAAGAGGTCTCGATCTGCGTGGAAAGTCTTCAACAGATAATTTTCCAATGGCTATTTTTCAACCCCAACGACTATTTTAGAGCTTCTAACGACTAAGAACTCTCACTCCAATCTTTTCTAAATGTATTTAAAGGTGGAGAATCAATTAGAAGAAAGAGATTAAGGAATTTAGAGAGAGAATCTTTTAGATTTTATAAGGAATATTGAATATCCAAAGAAATGAGAAAAGAGAGGAGTGTTGTGCATAGATTTCAGTGAGTCTTCAAAGCAATCTTCTCCAACATCGTCCACATCCTCTCAAGTATAATTTAAAGAAAAGCCAAGCTTCAATCGAGCATATTATCAGCTTGTTCTTTAGGATTTAAAAGAGCTTATACTCTATTTTTTATATTATGCTAAAACTTTATTTGTATTTTTTGATTTCTTTACAAGTTTCTTTGGGGGAAAGAAACTTGGGATTTAGACCCATCCAAGCCTAGAATTAGATATTATAGGTTTTGATTGGTGATCTCGAAAAACCAACTGGGTTGTTAGTGAACCCAGAAAACTAACAGTGTTAGGTTTTGGTTGGTGCTCCTGTGAAAACCAACTAGGTTTGTTTGTGAGCCTGAAAAAACAAACGCACTATAATCAAGAATAGATTATAGTGGAATTCCCAAGAAAAGCTTGGAGAGTGAACGTAGGAGTGGGTTGCTCCAAATCACTATAAATTTTTGTGTGTTTGTATTATACTTTTTTCTTCTATCTCTCTATATACTTTGCATGCTTATAATTCTTACTTTATTTTTATAGTTTGATTTTGTTATCTTAATTTTGCTGCTCATATTATATACATCTCATCCTCACCACTTAGATTAAAATCAAAGCACATAATTGCTTAGAGTTAAATTAGTTCAAAGCTTTTATAAGAACCCAATTCACCCCCCCCCTCCCCCTCTTGGGTTGCTACCTCTGGGCAATAATTGATATCAGAGCAGGTGCTCTATAATTGATTATTGACCTAACCGTCTTGAGTAAAAGATCATGGCAATCCCATTTGGCTCATTATTTGCTAAAGGCCAATCCACATCAAGACCACTACTATTTAATGGTACAAATTATACCTTTTGAAAAACTAAAATAAAAATTTTCATATAAGCTTTAGACTATGACTTATGGGAAGTCATAACTAGAGGACCACACAAATCCACAATAGAAATTAATGGTGTGTCTATTCCCAAACCAGAAAATGATTGGGATAAATTTGATAAGAAGATGGCTCAAATAAATGCAAAAGCCATCAATGTTCTTTATTGTTCTTTGATGTACAAGAATTTAATAGAATATCCACTTGTACATCAGCAAAGAAAATTTGAAAAAAATTGAAAGTGACTCATGAGAGAACAAGCCAAGTAAAAGAGTCCAAAATCAACTTGCTTGTTCATAAATATGAAATATTTAAAATAAAAAAACATGATTCAATTTTTGAAATATTTTCCAAATTTACTGATATTATTAATGCTCTAAATGGTTTTGGCAAAATCTTTACTAACTATGAACTTGTTTGCGAGGTTTTAAGGTCTTTGCCAAAGGAATGGGAACCAAAGGTGACAGCCATACAAGAAGCGAAAGACCTCACCAAGCTATCACTAGAAGAATTGATGGGTTCACTATTGACTCATGAGTTGAACATGGCTCAAAAGGAGAAAGAGGAAGAGCCAAGAAAGATGAAGACCATCGCCTTCAAATCCATTGCACAACACGAAGAAAGTGATGAGTCGGAAGAAGAAGAAGATGAAGAAGAGAGTGAAGATGATGATGAGGATATGGAGCTACTCACAAGCAAATTCAAGTTCCTCCTAAAGAGAAGTATGAAAAAAAAAGAAGAAAAAGAAAGAAAAAGTATCACGTGCTATAATTGCAACAAAAGAGGACATTACAAGTCGGATTGCCTTCTACTCAAAAAGTATTCCAAAAAGATCAAGAAAAGAGCTATGTTAGGAATTTGGGATGATAGTGACACTTCAAGCTTGGATGAGGAAAAGAAAGTGGAAAATCTTTGCCTCAAGGCCATTGAGGATGAGGTAAATTCTAAAAACTCCTCCGAGTTTACATTAGAGGAATTGTTTGAAGCCTTCAATGATTTAATGGATGAATTCAAAAAATTAAGATTGAAAAATTAAAAAAATTAGAAAATCTAATCTTCTTTTAGCTAATGAAAAGAATAAGTTATTAAATGAGAAAGAAGATATCTTGAAAGAAAAGAATACATTGACTAAAGAAAAAGAAGAATGGATCAAATCTGAAAATTCTTTAGTTAAAGAAAACATGAAGCTTTAAAAGGATAATGATACCTTAAGATCCTCCCTAAAAGAAAAGAAAAATCTTTTAAATGAAAAGAAAGAGCTCTTGGGAGAAAATAAAAAATTGAGAAGAGAGATTGAAATTTTGAAGCCTATTGCTAAAAAGTTTACCATTAGTTTTCAAAATCCCCGATCTATGGTAAAAGTTAATGGGATTGTTTCAATAAAACAGAAATTGATCTTAATATTTCAAGAAAACAAGAAAATGCTAGGAGTATTTTCACAAGAGCTTTAACTAAAAATCATTCAATTAAATGCTTTAAATGCAATAAAATTAGCCAAAAAATGTTTGAATGCAATTTTAAAAGAATTGGCCATACTTTGGTTAAAAAAATTTAGGTTCCAAAAAGAACCTTGAGCACTAACTTCAATAGACTCAAGAAAACTTGGGTACCAAAAATTATGAAGTAATTTTGCAGGTATACCAAGTATCCAATGAAGCTAAAAGAAGAAAATTTTTATGGTTGCCTTAGAAATGAAAATAGATGGATGGTGCTATTTGATAAAATCTAAACTATTCTCACACCATGCCATCTTTATTTGCTAAATATATTTTGATTATTAATTAGCATAATTATTAAGCATGTTTGATTGATTTTGATGATTTATCATTGCTTAAAATGATCATACTCTATGAATTGAAAGTTTGATGTATTAACTTTAATGATTTGTTAATATGTATGTATATGATAACTTCTTTTATATTTTGCTAAGTATGATTGATTTTGATGCTCGCAATAATTTGAATGCTTTGATTTTAATGATTAATATGCTCTTCCCTATATATCATGCTATGGATGAAATGGTTTATTTTAAAATTCAGCATAATATTTTAAGTCTCTCCATATCAATTTTATAATTAATGAATTTAAATTAAAAGATTCTTATTGGGTATGAACATTTTAAATTACTAAATATTCATAGAAAACTTTAGTTTTAATTATTTGACATCAAACAACTTACTATTGCCATATATCTGATTGATTTATCTCTTGGCAAAAAGAGAGGAATATCTTTGTTTCAAATATGATTTTACACAGCTATATGTTTGATATGATATCATTTGAAACAAATTCAAAAATACATATTTTTTCTGAACCTAATTGCTTGATATTTCTTATGAAAAGAAAGAAATAATTTTTTTAAAGAATGATTGAAAATTTCTATATGATTTATCTTAACTAATTTGTTGATATCAATTGAAATTGATTTATCATTCTAAATCCTTAAACTATTTAATTTGAATCAATTCATCTTGATTTAATTCAAAACTATAATCATTGGTATCAAGCTGAATTTGTAAATTAATCTTTAAATGGTATTAAATCAAGAAAATCATGATTTGATCTAAAACTTAGTTTAATTGATATCAAAAAAACTCTTTCAAAGAAATGACTCTATTTATTAAAGTAAGAGAGAGAAAATATTAAAAAAGAAGTAAGCATTTAATAAAAAAGGTCTTTAAAATTAAAAATATATTTTAAATTTTAAAAATCTAAATTTAGTGGTTAAATTCATGTTGAATTTGCTTGATTTGAAATAAAGAAGGAAAGAAAGTTGAAAAGTAAATTAATCTTGCTATAAGTATGAAAAATAGGGGGAGAGATACTTTCTAACTTGATTTGATTAAAAAATTTTTGACTAATTTGAAAATATATTTTTACTCCAAGGAATAAATTTTGAAACCCATTTGAAACCCATTTGAAAATTTAAATTTGATCCTAAATTTCTCATATGCATTGCAAAATTCTTATGAATTATTTATTTTGAAATAATATTTTACTCAAAGCAATGAATTTGAAAATGTGACTATCATATGCTTTGATATTGTTTATTTTACTTTGCTCGATACATTTCTGATACATACCTTTTCCAAATCTAATTGACCAAAATTTCTTAAGAAGAGAAAAGTTAGAATATTAAAGTATATATTATGCTTGATTTCATATTCAAATATTTTGAAAAGCTCTATTCCTCTTAAAACTTAAAAGTGCATATTTAAAAATCTGAATAAAGATCATATTCATTTAAAAAGAGAAAAAGTATATAATATTTAAATTCAAGCTGATTTTTGAAATTAAAATAAATATTTGAAACTTATTTTGAGTCAAATGATAAATTTTTAAAAGGGAGATGATTCATTTAAATTGATTTTATAAATTTAATACATTTCTTAATTTAATGCTTTGATGTTGATTTTGATGACTCGTATAAATTAATTTTTTGAACTTAACGCAATTCTTACTTTGATACAATCATATTATTGATTTTGATGATTATTTCTTATCTCTTTTCTATGAGCTTTTTGATGCTATCAAAAAGAAGGAGAGGAATATTGAGTATATGCTTGAAGTACTCATTCAAATTGTATTGATGCTTGAAATGAAAATTTAATACTCACTGGTATGAATTAAAATATTTTTTTATGAGTATATGAAATATGTGCGATGAACCAAAAGAATAATTGAGAACATTCATGAAGTACTCATTCATGTGTTTAATCTATACTTCATGATACATTTTAGCAAAATGCATAGAAATACATTATTTGCTTTTATTGTGCATATACTTAAAATTTTGTTATCATCAAAAAGAAGGAGATTGTTGATCCTGAGATTGATTTTGATGATTTCAAAATATTGAGTATATTATGTATCTAATCATGTGTTTCAAGATGTGTGTAGGATTTTTCAAGTATCTAAAATGAAGAATTTATCTCAAGAATAAATCCTCTCAAGATGTCATGCCAAAATACTTAAAAGTGCAAATTCACACATATTTGGATGGCTTGGTATGAAGAAAGTTTGATTGAAAGAAGAGAAATTAAAATTGAAGGAAGCAATTATGTTTAAAAGAGTTTGGGGCCAAGAAACTCAAGTTTGGAAGGTCAAACATTGAAGAAAAATGAAGTCAGGATTTTTTGAGATATCTCAGATTTTTTTCGAGAGCTCTTGAGTGGTCTGCCATAATGAAACAGTATTCTGGCACAGACTCAAGAGGTCTCGAGTTGAACTCGAGACGTCTTATTCTCAAGAGATAGAAACTTCATTTATGTGCTCTGAGAGCGAGAGGTCTCACAGATTTCTTGAGAGGTCTCACAGTTCTAACGAGACGTCTCTTGAAAAATTAAGAGGTCTCGAAATCTGATGAGAGATCTCATAAAAAATCGAGAGGTCTCGATCTGCACGGATAGCCATCAATGGATAGTTTTCCAATGGCTATTTTTCGATCCCAATGGCTACTTCAGAGCTTTCAATGGCTAAGAACTCTCACTCTAACCTTCTCTAAAGGTATTTAAAGGTGGAGAATTAATTAAAAAAAAGACACTAAAAAATTTAGAGAGAGAATCTTTCAAATTTTGTGAGAAACATTGAATATCCAAAGAAAAAAGAAAAGAGAGGAGTATTTTGCGCAGATTTTAGCGAGCCTTCAAAGCAATCTTCTCCAACATCTTCCATATCCTCTCAAGCATAATTTGAAGAAAAGCCAAGCTTCAATCGAGCACATTATCAACTTGTTCTTTAGGATTTAAAAGAGCTTATATTTTATTTTTTATATTATGCTGAAACTTTACTTATATTTTTTGATTTCTTTATAAGTTTCTTTAGGGAAAAGAAACTTGAGATTTAGGCCCATCCAAGCCTAGAATTGGACATTGTAGATTTTGGTTGGTGATCCTGAAAAATCAACAGGATTGTTAGTGAACCCGAAAAACTAATGATGTTAGGTTTTGGTTGGTGCTCCTGTGAAAACCAACTAGGTTTGTTTGTGAGATTGGAAAAACAAACACACTACAATTAAGGGTAGATTATAGTGAAATTTTCAAGAAAAGCTTAGGGAGTGGACGTAGGAGCAGATTGCTTCAAACCACTATAAATCTTTGTGTATTTGTGTTGTGCTTTTTTCTTCTATCTCTCTATATACTTTGCATGCTTATAATTCTTACTTTACTTTCATAGTTTAATTTTGTTATCTTAATTCTGCTGCTCATATTATATACATCTCATCCTCATAACTTAGATTAAAATCAAAGCACATAATTACTTAGAGTTAAATTTGGCCAAAGCTTTTATAAGAACCCAATTCAACCCCCCCACCCCCCTCTTGGGTTGCTACCTCTGAGCAATAAGGTTAGGCACAAATCTGAGTTAAAGGTCCAAGATTTTTGGTATAAGATTCAGGATCTATGCGATGGTGTTCGTAAAATGGATGGGCTGCCTCCAAAAATAGTTTTAAAAGATCTACAGATTAGATTTAGATCTAATCTTTGGCAGAGAGATTCATGAGGAGAAGACATTCAGATCCTATTTGAATGGATACTTAGAGACGTACCATGGCTCCCAGAACCTCAAACCAATAGGAATCAGGATACAGAAACCCAATGGTACTTAAATTTCTAATTTAATTTTATTTTTATTAATATAGAATGATTAGAAGAATCTGATTTGATTAAAAAAATTTTTGAAATATATCTCTTGATCTGATCAGATCTGAACGAACCTGGACCGGGAAATCAGGATTTCCCTTCAACTGGTATCAGAGCCATGGTTCTAAATTTTTTTAGATCTGAATTTTAAATTTTATTTTAATTAGAAAATAAATAATTTTTCAGATGTCACATGAGATGTGATCAGATCTGAAATCAGAAAAAATTAAAATTAAATAATTTGGATCTAAGATTAGAAGATATGCATGACTAGTTCTAGAATAGAATAGTTCTATAGAATATTCTTGCATATTTTTGATTTAATCTGATTAAATCATGTTTTAGATCTTTTTATTTACTATTTTTTGATATTATAAGTGTTATAATAACATCTAAAAAATAGCAAATAAAAATTATTTAATTTTTGAATATCATATGAGATATGATTGATGCATGTCTAGACTAGTTGTAGAATAGTTCTACATAATTGTCTAGATTAGAATTTATTTTGATTAGATCAATTTAAATCTAATTTTTTAGATTATTATGAGATAATTTAGATCTGAAAACATGCATGATTATGATACATGAGATGTATGCAAAATATGCCATGATTAGATCTACTTTATATATGAGATATATGATATAGATCTGATATTGTTTTGTAGTATTGAATGTTCCTGATTAAGGCGTTCCTCTTGGCCGTCCGGTCATAAGAACGAAGAAGGGTTTAAAGGCCCTCTCTTCCCATTCGATGGGGTGTTCTTATGATGTGTAGGGGTGCTGCGTGTTCGTCCTTAATCAGAAACCCAAAACTTACTTTCTGCAAAACCCTAGATCCTGAAACCCTAGGATTTATTGTGCATATTTTGTTTATGAACCCTACTTAATTAAGAATTAAGTTTATGGAATATTAATTAGGTCTAAAATTGAGAATTTCAGATCTAAGACATATTCATAATACTGGGTTCGGGCTTGGGTAGCTCAATTAGGTCTAAGCGGTTGATCAAACCGAATCAAGAGTTGGTTAGATGGGATCAACAATGCTTAAATTGACCAGCCTAATAGGATTAAGTCTGGGTCAAGATCGAGTCACGATCAAGCAAGACCTAATTAGGCTCAGAGGTTAGAGTCTGGATTGTAGGCTAACCCAATTGGTTCTGACTCAACAATTTGGTGTCTAAGGTAAGTTTGGCATAGACGACCGACTGGTTTTTAATTGGAAGCTACTCGACCTGAATGCATTCTTGTACGAGTTAATGGCATATTCCTTCCACCGGTCTCACTTACCTGGCCATATCTGTTGACACAGTTCTGATCTGAGGTGGTCAATAATCCGAGCTAACCCATGCCACTAGGTTAGTCATAATTGTTATGACTAAGCCAAGTCTAGTTTAATGAGACCTGAATCAATTCTCCCTAAGAAAAGATTAAGTCTGAGGTCTTCCACCATTGTAGATGTGCGGGCCCTTCCCGGGGTTGATTGTTCTCGGCTGGATACAGTGGCTCAGTTGCACCGGGAAGATGCAACCATGTCTATTAGGCATTGGATGCTATGGGCTGGAGGATGAGTTGGGCTCAATATTTTGGATACGGTGAGAGACTCAATTAGGAACCCAGTCTATGCAAATGGTGGGTCTGACTTAACTAAGGAGTGGATCAATATTCCGGATACGGTGAGATTCATGAATTAGAGACCAAGTTTGGGTGCACCATGATTAGAGAATCATTGAACAAGAGTTGTTCACTCATTGGCTAACCCATCACCAATAACTGTTAGGTGAGGTGATGAGTCAGTTGGTGAGACCGCACCACCCACTAGAAATCATTAATCGTGGAGATTTTCGCATCTCTACAGAGGGAGTGTAGGGATCCGAGAAAATAGTGGGAGCTAATTTGTTTAAAAATAAAATTCCCTAAACAAATTGGTCAAGTCAAAATTACAGTATCTAACTAGAATCTTTGACTCTCTACAGGAATAATGTCTGCGTCCAACCCATTGGCACGTATCCTGGACACACATAGACTGACTGGACCCAATTATAAAGATTGGCTCAGGAACTACAAAATTATTTTGGGTTCCGAGAAGTTAACCCATGTTTTGGACCAGGACCCTCCCACATTACCAGCCCGTCCATCTGTTGAACAGAGAGCGTCTCTGGAAAAATGGATTGACGAAGATAATAAGGCCAGATATTACATGTTGGGCTCGATGTCTGATGAGCTCCAGCGCCAACATGAGGATATCGGGACTGCTCGCCAAATGTTGGCTCACCTGCAGGAGATGTTTGGTGAACAGAGTCGCGCAGCCAAATATCAAGTCACAAAATGACTTTTTAAGGCTAAGATGCGTGATGGGCAGTCAGTCCAAGATCACTGTCTGACAATGATCAAGGACATGGAAGAGCTTGAGAAGCTCGGTGTGAAGTTGGACTTGGACCTGCAGAACGATATCATTCTGCAATCCTTGACTGATGCATATGGGCAATTCATCATGAATTACCACATGCATAAACTTCAGAATTCCTTGGCCGAGTTAATGAATATGCTGGTTACCGCTGAGCTTTCTATGAAAGGTTCTAAAGGCTCAGTTCTTGCTATGGAACGGACTTCTTCCAAAAGAAAGTCTTATGGAAAGAAAAAGAAGTCTGTGAAAAAGCAAAAGGGTGGAAGGATCAAAGAAGAAGAAGGCAGAATCGAAAAGAAAGGCCGAAAAGTGTGTTTCCATTGCAACAGCGACGGCCATTGGAAGCGGAACTGCCCTACTTACCTGGCCACCCTGAAGAACAAGAAGGAAGGTCCTTCTGGAGGTATGCTCGTTATTGAGTCTAACCTTACGGTTTCTTCTGCATCCAGTTGGGTGCTTGACTCTGGTTCTAGTGCTCATCTGTGCACTTCTATGCAGGGTCTTGAGGATAGCAGGAGGCTGAGGGATGGAGACATGATCCTACGCATTGGTAATGGAGCAAGAGTTGCTGCAGTAGCCGTGGGAACATACCCTCTTCGATTACCATCTGGTTTAGACTTAGTTTTGAAAGACTGTTATTTTGTGCCTGCAGCTAGCAGGAATTTGATTTCTGTTTCATGCTTAGCACAAGAAGGTTATGTGATCACCTTCTTTTAAGGACCATTGTAACATTCTTTATGAAAGAAATAAAATTGCAAATGGTTTCCTTATTAATGGTCTTTATCAGCTACATATTGATGTACCTATTTCTAACTATCGAGCAAAACGTGAATGCCAAACGACCTAGGGATAGTCCAAATGACAGATATCTATGGCACCTGAGATTAGGTCATATAGCAGAAGATAGGATCAACAAATTGGAGAAAAATGGGCTATTGAGTCCATTGACTTTTGAGTCATATCCAACTTGTGAATCCTGTCTTCAAGGCAAAATGACTAAACTCCCTTTTGTTGGACATGGGGAGAGGGCCACAGATCTCCTTGCCCTAGTACATACTGATGTGTGCGGCCCATTTGATGTGCCGGCTAGAGGCAATTTTGTCTACTTCATTACCTTTACCGATGATCTGTCTAGGTATGGGTATGTGTATCTTATGAGACACAAGTCTGAAGCTTTTGAAAAGTTCAAAGAATTCAGACATGAAGTAGAAAAACAAACAGAAAAACCCATTAAGGTTCTTCGATCAGATCGAGGAGGTGAATACCTTAGCAGGGAAATTCCTAGACTATCTCAAGGATAATGGCATAGTCTCTCAATGGACTCCACCAGGAACGCCTCAACTCAACGGGGTTTCAGAATGGAGAAATCGGACTCTATTAGATATGGTTCGATCCATGATGAGCTTCACAGACCTCCCTGATTTTCTTTGGGGACACTCATTGTTAACTTCAATCTATCTACTGAATAGGGTTCCCTCTAAAACCGTTCCTACCACACCGTATGAGATATGGCACGGTAAGAAACCAAGTCTGAGTCATCTCAGAATTTGGGGTTGTCCGGCTCATGTCAAAAGACAACAAGCGGACAAGTTAGAGTTTAGGTCCTTCAGAGCTCGATTCATAGGATATCCTAAAGAGTCATTAGGATACTATTTCTACATTCCAGAAGACCACAATGTGATTGTGAGTCGACATGCCATCTTTCTTGAAAAATAGTTTATTCAAGATAGCGGCATTGGAAAATAGATCAAGCTTGATGAGAAAGTCTCACAAGCAGAACGAGCTAAGGACCAAGTGGAACCAAATCAGGTTGAGCCAATAAGAACACTACCTCCTCCACCTCGTAGATCGGAAAGAGTTTCCCGTCCCCCTGAAAGATACTTAGGTATTATTTCAGAGGATGTAGAGAAAATGTTCCTCGTAGGTAATGGTGCTCATGGTGATGATCCCAAAACCTACAACGAGGCGATATCAGATATCGACTCCGAGAAATGGCTAGAGGCAATGCAGTCAGAAATTGACTCGATGCACTCAAACCAAGTCTGGACCTTGGTAGATCCACCAGAAGGTATAGTACCTATTGGATGTAAATGGATCTTCAAGAGAAAGATTGGTGCAGATGGGAATGTGGAGACATTCAAGGCTAGATTGGTGGCAAAAGGTTATAGTCAATGCGAAGGCATAGACTATCAGGATACCTTTTCCCCAGTAGCTATGCTAAAATCCATCCGCACATTGCTTGCTGTTGCAGCCTATTTCGATTATGAAATATGGCAAATGGACGTGAAAACGGCATTCTTAAATGGATATCTTGAGGAAGATATCTATATGGAACAGCCGCTAGGTTTCACATCCAGTGATACTGATCACAAGGTTTGCAAGCTGCAAAGGTCCATATATGGACTTAAGCAAGCATCTCGGAGCTGGAACACTCATTTCAATGATGTGATCAAAAAGTTTGGTTTCATCAAAAATGAAGAGGAACCATGTGTTTTCAAAAGGGTCAGTGGGAGCGCTGTTGTCTTCCTCGTATTGTACGTGGATGACATCCTCCTTATTGGGAATGATATTCCCATGTTGACATCAGTCAAGATGTGGTTGTCCAAGGAATTCTCCATGAAAGACCTAGGTGAAGCATCCTTTATTCTAGGAATTAAGGTCTATAGGGATAGACCGAATAGGATGCTAGGACTTTCACAGAAGATGTACATAGAGGAAAGTACTAAAGAGGTTTAGTATGGAAAACTCTAAGAGGGGATTAATACCCTTCAGACATGGTATTCATCTTTCCAAGAAGATGTGCCCTAGCACACCTGAGGAAATAGAACGCATGAGCAAGATCCCTTATGCTTCTGCAATAGGGAGCCTCATGTATGCCATGCTATGTACACGACCTGATATAGCCCATGCTGTGAGTGTCACAAGCAGATATCAGTCAAATCCAGGTGAAGAACACTGGACTTCTGTGAAATGTATCCTTAAGTACTTGAGAAGAACTAAGGATATGATGCTGGTCTTTGGTAATGGAGAACTCCAGGTCCAGGGATACACAGACTCGGATTTCATGTCCGATATAGATGATCGAAAGTCGACATCTGGAAGTCTGTTTGTGTGCAATGGTGGAGCTATCGGTTGGAAGAGTTCCAAGCAAACGGTGATAGCAGATTCCACCATGGAAGCAGAATATATCGCTGCATCAGAGGCTGCAAAGGAAGCATTCTGGTACAAGAAGTTTGCTGCATAAAGCTCGGAGTGAATGCCATCAGATGCCATTCCTCTGTAGTACTGCGACAATAATGGCACCATAGCCCTTGCTAAGGAGCCTAGGTCTCATCAAAAATTCCAAGCACATTGAGCGGCGATACCACCTCATCCACGATTACCTCGAGAAGGGTTACGTCGAGGTCAAGAGAGTCTACTCCGTAGATAATGTGGCAGACCCACTTACAAAGCCGTTGGGCCAGCAGAAGATCGAAGCCCACCTTGAGAAGATGGGACTTAGACTTGTAGCCAATTGGCTTTAGGACAAGTGGGAGATTGTTAGATATATGTGCCCTAGAAGCCAGAATTGGCTGACACTTGTAATACACTTCTAGGGGCAAAATTATAATTTTGACTATAAATCAATAAATGGGTTATTTTCTATCACATATGTGTATTTAAAGTATTTATGATACATCCTTTGAGTTAATGGAAATGATAATTTATATTCTCGAGAGTTGAAAATTTAATACATGAATTTTCATAATTAACTCATAAACTACTCTCGACCATAGCATCTGAAGGAAAATCCTGATTTCCCAGTCCAGATTCGTTCAGATCTGATCAGATCAAGAGATATATTTCAAAAATTTTTCTCTTGATCCTAATCAGATCTTGATATGTTTTAGATCTGATTCTTATTATTTTAATAAAATAAAATTAAAAGATAAATTAAATCAAATTTAATTTACCTGATCTGGGTAATCCTATTACCCTGTTGATGATCCTGTTTGCAGCGGAAGGTTCTGGATCTTAGCCACGCAAGCGCCTGGCCTCTACCGGTATCCACTCGGGTTGGATCTGGAGATCCTCTTCTTCTCTATCACACCTCCAAAAATCAGATCTGAATCTGATCTGGAGGATCTTCAAAACTCTTTTGAAGATGAGCAGTCGTCCTTTGCAGCAGCGCAGCCTTCTTATTTTGATCGCCTTTCTTTGATCTGAATCGCACCAACCAAGGTCCAAAACTCCTTTTGGACGTGGAGAGCAAGGGGAGAAGAGACTATGGCATGGAGAAGGAGGGGAGAGGCAGCCTTGGGGCGTGGAGAAACTATGATCTCATCATATCTCTTTGTTGAATCTGAGTTGGGTACAGGGTCTTATTTATAGACTAGCTGTGATCCAACTCCTCTTCTTCCCAACCAATCACAACCCTTTGTGAAATCAGATCTAAATCTGATTGGTGGGAATAGAGACCCCTGGATTCCTCCTTAGAGGGCGCCTAAGACCAGTCAAAGTTGGTTCTTAGAAGAACTCTAATTGGAATCCAAAAAGGAGATGGAGTCCTTGTCCAACAAGGACTCCTAGGCGCCTCCAACTTGGGCACACGCCTAGGGTGGCGTGCGCCCTTCTCCTTGCCAGGTTCTGGCAGGGGGACAGGCCCCCACCAGCTCTCCAATAGGTGCATGACATGTGGTCAAAAGTCAAAGTGTCAATGGTCAATGTTTGACCAGTCAAAGGTAGACTTTTGACCAAAGTCAAAGAACAAGAAATGGCAGGTGACCAAAAATGGCAGGTAGTGTCTTACAAATAAGACAACCTTTTCTGACTTGGACAACCTCCTGTCAGACCATATGAAGGCCTCTGTTTGAGCACAAACTCCTTTGGCTCAGACAGGACAACTTATTTATGATAGCAAAAGAAGAACGTTAGGTTCAATCGAGTGCTAGCACGATTTCCTTGAACCTAATTGAATCTCATTCAGATCAATTGAACTAGATCAGTTCAATTGATGATCACCAGATTCAAACCCTTGTTTGTGTGACCCAGTTAGGTTCAGTTCTGTATGGTAATGGGATATGTCATGATCTCTATCATCGACATCATCGAAACTCCTTTCGATGGATCAGAACTCTTCTGATTCGAACAGCTAGAATGATCGATCATCTAAATCATTCTAATTGCTCCCAAAATCCACCAGTGACACCTAGCAGTATATGGTGGCAACCCATCAGAGCTGAATGTGAACCTCTTGGTGCAGCTACCTGTGTGATTCAGTTCTTCTATCTTGAGCCCCGATCAGATTAGGGTTAAGGTGAACTCGTCAAACCCTAGTCTCTGTCATATGATGTAATCATTCGATTCGAGTCCAATGTGAAAATCTAAATAGAAACTCTTTCTATTATTTCACTCTACCATGGCCATGGATTTCTGGACTTGATTCTCATGATCATCATAGGGCTACTCCTCTACCACCGAGGTAGATAGATTCCATCTTGATGCAATCCAGTTCCTACAATGAACATGTCATAGCCAACATACACCTCAGGGTTCCATATGGCTAGGAGACCGAGTAATGGTGTAGTCAAACTATAACACCCTCAAGGTGAACTGCCGATGCATCTCAGGTCAAAGAACCAGACACACTACTGCAGCATCGAGTCAGTCATTGACGAGAAGGTAGACTCCCTAATGACTACTCGAGGTGGTCACGCTCAGTGCCCTCGTTCTCTAACGAGTACCTGTACTCTCGCTCCGGTGTCTCCACACCGTAGACTCAAGACTCATCTACTAAAGAGAAGCGATTGTACACCAACCTTCCGGATCAATCACCATCCTCGTGATGATCCTATGGTCGGAGCAATTTATGAGTTAATAATGATTATTCATGTCTTAAATTTTCAACTCTTGAAAATATGAATTATCATTACCATTAACTCAAAGGATGTATCACAGACACTAAATACACATATGTGATAGAAAATAACCCATTTTATTGATTTTAGTCAAAATTATAATTTTGCCCCTAGAAGTGTATTACAAGTGTCAGCCAATTCTGGCTTCTAGGGCACATATATCTAACAATCTCCCACTTGTCCTAAAGCCAATTGGCTACAAGTCTAAGTCCCATCTTCTCAAGGTGGGCTTCGATCTTCTGCTGGCCCAACGGCTTTGTAAGTGGGTCTGCCACATTATCTGCGGAGTTGACTCTCTTGACCTCGACGTAACCCTTCTCGAGGTAATCGCGGATGAGGTGGTATCGCCGCTCAATATGCTTGGATTTCTGGTGAGACCTCGGCTCCTTAGCAAGGGCTATGGCGCCATTGTTGTCGCAGTATAGAGGAATGGCATCTGATGGCATTACTCCGAATTTCTGCAGCAAACTTCTTGTACCAGAATGCTTCCTTCGCAGCCTCTGATGCAGCGATATATTCTGCTTCCATGGTGGAATCTGCTATCACCGTTTGCTTGGAACTCTTCCAGCTGACAGCTCCACCATTGCACACAAACAGACTCCCAGATGTCGACTTTCGATCATCTATATCGGACATGAAATCCGAGTCTGTGTATCCCTGGACTTGGAGTTCTCCGTTACCAAAGACCAACATCATATCCTTAGTTCTTCTCAAGTACTTAAGGATACATTTCACAGAAGTCCAGTGTTCTTCACCTGGATTTGACTGATATCTGCTTGTGACACTCACAGCATGGGCTATATCAGGTCGTGTACATAGCATGGCATACATGAGGCTCCCTATTGCAGAAGCATAAGGGATCTTGCTCATGCGTTCTATTTCCTCAGGTGTGCTGGGGCACATCTTCTTGGAAAGATGAATACCATGTCTGAAGGGTATTAATCCCCTCTTAGAGTTTTCCATACTAAACCTCTTTAGTACTTTCCTCTATGTACATCTTCTGTGAAAGTCCTAGCATCCTATTCGGTCTATCCCTATAGACCTTAATTCCTAGAATAAAGGATGCTTCACCTAGGTCTTTCATGGAGAATTCCTTGGACAACCACATCTTGACTGATGTCAACATGGGAATATCATTCCCAATAAGGAGGATGTCATCCACGTACAATACGAGGAAGACAACAGCGCTCCCACTGACCCTTTTGAAAACACATGGTTCCTCTTCATTTTTGATGAAACCAAACTTTTTGATCACATCATTGAAACGAGTGTTCCAGCTCCGAGATGCTTGCTTAAGTCCATATATGGACCTTTGCAGCTTGCAAACCTTGTGATCAGTATCACTGGATGTGAAACCTAGCGGCTGTTCCATATAGATATCTTCCTCAAGATATCCATTTAGGAATGCCGTTTTCACGTCCATTTGCCATATTTCATAATCGAAATAGGCTGCAACAGCAAGCAATGTGCGGATGGATTTTAGCATAGCTACTGGGGAAAAGGTATCCTGATAGTCTAATGCCTTCGCGTTGACTATAACCTTTTGCCACCAATCTAGCCTTGAATGTCTCCACATTCCCATCTGCACCAATCTTTCTCTTGAAGATCCATTTACATCCAATAGGTACTATACCTTCTGGTGGATCTACCAAGGTCCAGACTTGGTTTGAGTGCATCGAGTCAATTTCTGACTGCATTGCCTCTAGCCATTTCTCGGAGTCGATATCTGATATCGCCTCGTTGTAGGTTTTGGGATCATCACCATGAGCACCATTACCTACGAGGAACATTTCCTCTACATCCTCTGAAATAATACCTAAGTATCTTTCAGGGGGACGGGAAAACTCTTTCCGATCTACGAGGTGGAGGAGGTAGTGTTCTTATTGGCTCAACCTGATTTGGTTCCACTTGGTCCTTAGCTCGTTCTGCTTGTGAGACTTTCTCATCAAGCTTGATCTGCTTTCCAATGCCGCTATCTTGAATAAACTATTTTTCAAGAAAGATGGCATGTCGACTCACAATCACATTGTGGTCTTCTGGAATGTAGAAATAGTATCCTAATGACTCTTTAGGATATCCTATGAATCGAGCTCTAAAGGACCTAAACTCTAACTTGTCCGCTTGTTGTCTTTTGACATGAGCCGGACAACCCCAAATTCTGAGATGACTCAGACTTGGTTTCTTACCGTGCCATATCTCATACGGTGTGGTAGGAACGGTTTTAGAGGGAACCCTATTCAGTAGATAGATTGAAGTTAACAATGAGTGTCCCCAAAGAAAATCAGGGAGGTCTGTGAAGCTCATCATGGATCGAACCATATCTAATAGAGTCCGATTTCTCCATTCTGAAACCCCGTTGAGTTGAGGCGTTCCTGGTGGAGTCCATTGAGAGACTATGCCATTATCCTTGAGATAGTCTAGGAATTCCCTGCTAAGGTATTCACCTCCTCGATCTGATCGAAGAACCTTAATGGGTTTTCCTGTTTGTTTTTCTACTTCATGTCTGAATTCTTTGAACTTTTCAAAGGCTTCAGACTTGTGTCTCATAAGATACACATACCCATACCTAGACAGATCATCGGTAAAGGTAATGAAGTAGACAAAATTGCCTCTAGCCGGCACATCAAATGGGCCGCACACATCAGTATGTACTAGGGCAAGGAGATCTGTGGCCCTCTCCCCATGTCCAACAAAAGGGAGTTTAGTCATTTTGCCTTGAAGACAGGATTCACAAGTTGGATATGACTCAGAAGTCAATGGACTCAATAGCCCATTTTTCTCCAATTTGTTGATCCTATCTTCTGCTATATGACCTAATCTCAGGTGCCATAGATATCTGTCGTTTGGACTATCCCTAGGTCGTTTGGCATTCACGTTTTGCTCGATAGTTAGAACAGGTACATCAATATGTAGCTGATAAAGACCATTAATAAGGAAACCATTTGCAATTTTATTTCTTTCATAAAGAATGTTACAATGGTCCTTAAAGAAGGTGATCACATAACCTTCTTGTGCTAAGCATGAAACAGAAATCAAATTCCTGCTAGCTGCAGGCACATAAATAACAGTCTTTCAAAACTAAGTCTAAACCAGATGGTAATCGAAGAGGGTATGTTCCCACGGCTACTGCAGCAACTCTTGCTCCATTACCAATGCGTAGGATCATGTCTCCATCCCTCAGCCTCCTGCTATCCTCAAGACCCTGCATAGAAGTGCACAGATGAGCACTAGAACCAGAGTCAAGCACCCAACTGGATGCAGAAGAAACCGTAAGGTTAGACTCAATAACGAGCATACCTCCAGAAGGACCTTCCTTCTTGTTCTTCAGGGTGGCCAGGTAAGTAGGGCAGTTCCGCTTCCAATGGCCGTCGCTGTTGCAATGGAAACACTTTCCTTTGACCATCGGCCTTTT